>CM060948.1:282442984-282534153 GCA_030765055.1 Mantis religiosa
AACAGTAGCCCTTCAATAATAATGAAAGCTTTAAACACAAATATATGATTATCCTCATTTCTCTCTAACTGGAGTAAGAAGCGAAGATAAGAAATCAGTGCTCTTCCTTCCAAATAGAAAGTTCCAAGATGTTCTTCCGCCAAACCACAGATCACCAAACTGCTATAAATTGAAAACTTGAATCAGCCAAATGCCTATCGCGATGCAGTTCGCTAGCGCTCCAAGAAATTAGGTGGCACATTAAATCTCATATGCTGCCATTTCTATCTGGGCTTCACCACCCGTGAATTCAAATCGTGTTTTTCCCATTCATATCTTGGTATCGGATTTTTTGTAGAATGCAATACTTTACCTATTTACTATAAGAACATAGTAGAGAAGGTTAAAACAATGAACTTTGACTTTCCATTTTAGAAAAGTGTAATTATTGGAAAATTCAAGCCAATACCATCGTGTGTCTCCGATATGGTTCACTAAGATTAGAAAAAACAGCAGAATGAATTATATTTAAAGTACCTGGGCTCAGTTCACACATTCCGTTCATTGTTCAATATGACTTGACGTTGCCGGACGTAAATTAAAAAAAAATTAACCGTTCTCTAATGTCTTACTTCAAAACCTATACATAACATTAGTCAAGAAAATAAATTAAATTTCTTCTATCTCAGAATACATTAAACGAATAAAATGAAACTTATGCAAGCGTATGTCAGTCATGTGTTACCTAAAGCTGATGACCGAATATGCGTGTGCCCGCCTCGGTAGCATGGTGGTAGCATGTCTACCTCAGGTTCAAGATGTCCCGATTTCGCTGTTTGGTCAGGGTCAGATATCTGGATACGATTTCTTCCGCGGTTTCCCTTATCCTGAAAAGACGAATGTCGGGTAACCCTAAGCTCTATGGGTCCTGGGCTCATTTGAGCAGCATTTTACCTATTCCATTAATCGTAGGATATGACTGAATATCGGAGAGTCTAAATTACAAAGAAAAGAAAGAAAAAAAGAAAAAGGATGCGTTGCAGAATTTATGGAGGAAGCCATGTAAGTGAATAGCACGGCTCATTTGGACTGTAAAAGTCTCCAAACTAAAACTGAAATGATATCAGCAACTCGTATCCACAAATATGTTTTTAAAATATAAGAGGTCTTATGTAATTACTTTGAGTACTTTTCTCACAAGCATAACGGCAGCAAAATTGCCTCTCATGCTTGCATTTCTCTATGTTTCGTATAATACAATTAGATACAAGTTCCAACTGAAAATTCAACAGAACTCAACAGCTACAAGGAATTGTTAATGTACCCATGTAAAAACGTTGCGGTAAACTTGAACATATACTCGTTTTCGAGGAATTCTTATTTTCGCACAGAGTTATTTGTTCGCTAGAGGATTCCTTAGCATGTATTGTAGCTAATATTCACCTTGGCACAATGAATAACAATGAAACATAAGCTAAATATACACAGATCATGATTATAATTTTGATAAGAAGACGTAAAGGACTACCAATTATTATCTGCACAATAAAATATGCATGCAGAGCCATCTCTCGAGAGGAAGACGCGGTCGGCAAAAAGGATACGGGAAACGACGCGTGTAAATTCTTTGCCCATAACGCATATAATCCAGAGACCGTAATGTATATTACATATGTTAATAATAGTTATTTAATGTGTTACATCCACAGTACTTTCTCAACCGTATTTCCATTTGAGGAAATTGTAATAATTGAAAAATTGAAATAAATAAGGAGGAATATCTTTTAATTAATTCACCACAAATGAACTATGGTGTCAAAAATATTGTGTTTTAACGAGATCTATATTATATGTGCAGTACGATTAGGTTTATCAGTTATTGGGGTTATAGTTATTATTAGTTTAATCAAGTTTATCAAAATTCATCATGATGAAGTAATGATATCCTCTTGTGTATCCACGCCTACAGCGCAGAGTGTTTATTATCAACTTCTTCATCGTCATCATCATTCTCCTCCTCCTCCTTATCATCAGCTTCAGCATCAGCATAATCATTATTATTATTTATTATCACTTTCTTATTTACTTTCTTTGCCTTTTTCTCAGGCAAAGAATTTAAACAAAAAAATCATCTAATTCGTCTCTGCATAGTTACTACCGTTAGATATTTTATTTATTTCTGGGATTGAGTGTAAAGTAACATGAAAGAATCTTGGGACTGTTACTAAGAGCAGTTTATGGAGAACGTAGTAGCAGCAAACTGGAGTATTAAAAAATCATTTAAGGTACGAAAACTGGAGTTATCTCAAAACTTTTAGGCGTCCAGCATCGCAACAAACATCAAAATTGTTATACGATTGCACGGAAATACACCAAGCAGAAGAATCAGTTCCCAATGTCTCAGGATCATTATGATACTACTTTGGATGAATCAATGGCAAGTTCTCTTGTCGTTTCGTAATATAGTGAGAAGAAATTTCGTGAATAAAATGCGATTCTCGTGGCGGATCTACCTGACCCAAGCCCCTCAAAATCCAACCTCTGTGTTCCTCGTTTCGAGGGGTGGGCGACAGCAAGTGGAGACCTGACTGTTGGGGTGATGTACGGTGGGCACTAGGTGTGCACCAGGACCGCTACGGCTGCCCAGAAGATCCATCGGTAACCCCTAAAAGTGGCAAAAGAGGCTCTGGTTTAATCTCCCGATTGGGTTTCTCCGCGAGGTGAGAGTGTTCTTTCAAAAGCCCAAACTATGGTCCCCTTCAGTGTGTGACCCCTTTAATTCTATTTCTTTTATTCTCCCTGAACACTAGTCGGACGTATACCATTGCGCACGTTGTTAGAGTGGGAAGCGCAAGGGGTGACTGAGTAATGCTTATTTCCCAGCCCCTTGTTATCATGTAGGACCATGTTGGTGTCCGCTGATAAACGTCAGTCCCGGTAAGGGACCATTGCATGAGGTGTTACACTTCTGAAGGCCATTGAGTCCCTCTGTCTTTATACTGGGAGGTGTGACCCTGAGGTGAGCAAGGTCAAGATCAGAAGTCTCACCTAACCCGCGGTGGTGCCCAGGATGTGAGCTCGCCGTCGGACACGTTTGCAATGGTGGAGGGACATGGGAAGAAAGTAGTTGAGTCCTGTGGTCCTCGCTACTTAGTAGTAACCAGAACTGAGGAGGGAAAGAACTTTCTCTCACTGAAGCCTTCCGTCATTCAAAAGGGTTTGGATAAGATAGCCGGTCCGGTGAAATCTTGAATTCGTTCAAGAAATGGCAGCAGTCTGCCAGGCAGCATTCCTCTTGAAGGCAAAATTATTAGGCAGCTATTCGGTGATAGTCACTGTCCATAAGGTCCTCAACTCCTCGCGCGGAGTGGTTAACACCCGTGCCTTGTAACGAGTCGAACGAGGAGATTTTGGAGAACCTGCAAGATCAAGGTGTGACGGCTGTGTACCGCGCGTGGCAAAGACACCGAGTATATCTCTTAGAGCTCTAGCGGGTCTAGAAGCTTCACCTGTAGCAAGCTGCACTGCTATGTAAGTTTCGGTAAAAGCCACAAGCAGTGGTTGTAATCGTAATAAGCTTTTATTTTTACCTTCAGCATTTTCACAGCAATGCATTGAATAACGTGATATAGTATCTTAAGGTACAGTAGACATTAACAGTAGCCCTTCAATAATAATGAAAGCTTTAAACACAAATATATGATTATCCTCATTTCTCTCTAACTGGAGTAAGAAGCGAAGATAAGAAATCAGTGCTCTTCCTTCCAAATAGAAAGTTCCAAGATGTTCTTCCGCCAAACCACAGATCACCAAACTGCTATAAATTGAAAACTTGAATCAGCCAAATGCCTATCGCGATGCAGTTCGCTAGCGCTCCAAGAAATTAGGTGGCACATTAAATCTCATATGCTGCCATTTCTATCTGGGCTTCACCACCCGTGAATTCAAATCGTTTTTTTCCCATTCATATCTTGGTATCGGATTTTTTGTAGAATGCAATACTTTACCTATTTACTATAAGAACATAGTAGAGAAGGTTAAAACAATGAACTTTGACTTTCCATTTTAGAAAAGTGTAATTATTGGAAAATTCAAGCCAATACCATCGTGTGTCTCCGATATGGTTCACTAAGATTAGAAAAAGCAGCAAAATGAATTATATTTAATGTACCTGGGCTCAGTTCACACATTCCGTTCATTGTTCAATATGACTTGACGTTGCAGGACGTAAATTAAAAAAAAATTAACCGTTCTCTAATGTCTTACTTCAAAACCTATACATAACATTAGTCAAGAAAATAAATTAAATTTCTTCAATCTCAGAATACATTAAACGAATAAAATGATACTTATGCAAGCGTATGTCAGTCATGTGTTACCTAAAGCTGATGACAAATGTACGTGTGCCCGCCTCGGTAGCATGGTGGTAGCATGTCTACCTCAGGTTCAAGATGTCCCGATTTCGCTGTTTGGTCAGGGTCAGATATCTGGATACGATTTCTTCCGGGGTTTCCCTTATCCTGAAAAGACGAATGTCGGATAACCCTAACCTCTATGGGTCCTGGGCTCATTTGAGCAGCATTTTACCTATTCCATTAATCGTAGGATATGACTGAATATCGGAGGGTCTAAATTACAAAGAAAAGAAAGAAAGAAAAAGAAAAAGGATGTGTTGCAGAATTTATGGAGGAAGCCATGCAAGTGAATAGCACGGCTCATTTTGACTGTAAAAGTCTCCAAACTAAAACTGAAATGATATCAGCAACTCGTATTCACAAATATGTTTTTAAAACATAAGAGGTCTTATGTAATTACTTTGTGTACTTTTCTCACAAGCATAACGGCAGCAAAATTGCCTCTCATGCTTGCATTTCTCTATGTTTCGTATAATACAATTAGATACAAGTTCCAACTGAAAATTCAACAGAACTCAAGAACTAGAAGTAATTGTTAACGTACCCATGTAAAAACGTTGCGGTAAACTTGAACATATACTCGTTTTCGAGGAATTCTTATTTTCGCACAGAGTTATTTGTTCGCTAGAGGATTCCTTAGCATGTATTGTAGCTAAGATTCACCTTGGCACAATGAATAACAATGAAACATAAGCTAAATATACACAGAACATGATCATAATTTTGATAAGAAGTCGTAAAGGACTACCAATTATTATCTGCACAATAAAATATGCATGCAGAGCCATCTCTCGACAGGAAGACGCGGTCGGCAAAAAGGATACGGTAAACGACGCGTGTAAATTCTTTGCCCATAACGCATATAATCCAGAGACCGTAATGTATATTACATATGTTAATAATAGTTATTTAATGTGTTACATCCACAGTACTTTCTCAACCGTATTTCCATTTGAGGAAATTGTAATAATTGAAAAATTGAAATAAATAAGGAGGAACATCTTTTAATTAATTCACCACAAATGAACTATGGTGTCAAAAATATTGTGTTTTAACGAGATCTATATTATATGTGCAGTACGATTAGGTTTATCAGTTATTGGGGTTATAGTTATTATTAGTTTAATCAAGTTTATCAAAATTCATCATGATGAAGTAATGATATCCTCTTGTGTATCCAAGCCTACAGCGCAGAGTGTTTATTATCAACTTCTTCATCGTCATCATCATTCTCCTCCTCCTCCTGCTCCTCCTGCTCCTTATCATCAGCTTCAGCATCAGCATAATCATTATTATTATTTATTATCACTTTCTTATTTACTTTCTTTGCCATTTTCTCAGGCAAAGAATGTAAAACAAAAAAATCATCTAATTCGTCTCTGCATAGTTACTACCGTTAGATATTTTATTTATTTCCGGGAATGAGTGTAAAGTAACATGAAAGAATCTTGGGACTGTTACTCAGAGCAGTTTATGGAGAACGTAGTAGCAGCAAACTGGAGTATTAAAAAATCATTTAAGGTACGAAAACAGGAGTTATCTCAAAACTTTTAGGCGTCCAGCTTCGCACCAAACATCAAAATTGTTATACGAATGCACGGAAATACACCAAGCAGAAGAATCAGTTCCCAATGTCTCAGGATCATTATGATACTATGGACTTTGGATGAATCACTGGCAAGTTCTCTTGTTGTTTCGTAATATAGTGAGAAGAAATTTCGTAAATAAAATGCGATTCTCGTGGCGGATCTACCTGACCCAAGCCCCTCAAAATCCAACCTCTGTGTTCCTCGTTTCGAGGGGTGGGCGACAGCAAGTGGAGACCTGACGGTTTGGGTGATGTACGGTGGGCACTAGGTGTGCACCAGGACCGCTACGGCTGCCCAGAAGATCCATCGGTAACCCCTAAAAGTGGCAAAAGAGGCTCTGGTTTAATCTCCCGATTGGGTTTCTCCGCGAGGTGAGAGTGTTCTTTCAAACGCCCAAACTATGGTCCCCTTCATTGTGTGACCCCTTTAATTCTATTTCTTTTATTCTCCCTGAACGCTAGTCTGACGTATACCATTGCGCACGTTGTTAGAGTGGGAAGCGCAAGGGGTGACTGGGTAACGCTTATTTCCCAGCCCCTTGTTATCATGTAGGACCATGTTGGTATCCGCTGATAAACGTCAGTCCCGGTAAGGGACCAATGCATGAGGTGTTACACTTCTGAAGGCCATTGAGTCCCTCTGTCTTTATACTGGGAGGTGTGACCCTGAGGTGAGCAAGGTCAAGATCAGAAGTCTCACCTAACCCGCGGTGGTGCTCAGGATGTGAGCTCGCCGTCGGACACGTTTGCAATGGTGGAGGGACATGGGAAGAAAGTAGTTGAGTCCTGTGGTCCTCGCTACTTAGTAGTAACCAGAACTGAGGAGGGAAAGAACTTTCTCTCACTGAAGCCTTTCGTCATTCAGAAGGGTTTGGATAAGATAGCTGGTCGGTGAAATCTTGAATTCGTTCAAGAAATGGCAGCAGTCTGCCAGGCAGCATTCCTCTTGAAGGCAAAATTATTAGGCAGCTATTCGGTGATAGTCACTGTCCATAAGGGCCTTAACTCCTCGCACGGAGTGGTTAACACCCGTGCCTTGGAACGAGTCGAACGAGGAGATTTTGGAGAAGTCTCACCTAACCCGCGGTGGTGCCCAGGATGTGAGCTCGCCGTCGGACACGTTTGCAATGGTGGAGGGACATGGGAAGAAAGTAGTTCAGTCCTGTGGTCCTCGCTACTTAGTAGTAACCAGAACTGAGGAGGGAAAGAACTTTCTCTCACTGAAGCCTTCCGTCATTCAAAAGGATTTGGATAAGATAGCTGGTCCGGTGAAATCTTGAATTCGTTCAAGAAATGGCAGCAGTCTGCCAGGCAGCATTCCTCTTGAAGGTAAAATTATTAGGCAGCTATTCGGTGATAGTCACTGTCCATAAGGGCCTCAACTCCTTGCGCGGAGTGGTTAACACCCGTGCCTTGGAACGAGTCGAACGAGGAGATTTTGGAGAACCTGCAAGATCAAGGTGTGACGGCTGTGTACCGCGCGTGGCAAAGACACCGAGTATATCTCTTAGAGCTCTAGCGGGTCCAGAAGCTTCACCTGTAGCAAGCTGCACTGCTATGTAAGTTTCGGTAAAAGCCACAAGCAGTGGTTGTAATCGTAATAAGCTTTTATTTTTACCTTCAGCATTTTCACAGCAATGCATTGAATAACGTGATATAGTATCTTAAAGTACAGCAGATATTAACAGTAGCCCTTCAATAATAATGAAAGCTTTAAACACAAATATATGATTATCCTCATTCTCTCTAACTGGAGTAAGAAGCGAAGATAAGAAATCAGTGCTCTTCCTTCCAAATAGAAAGTTCCAAGATGTTCTTCCGCCAAACCACAGCTCACCAAACTGCTATAAATTGAAAACTTGAATCAGCCAAATGCCTATCGCGATGCAGTTCGCTAGCGCTCCAAGAAATTAGGTGGCACATTAAATCTCATATGCTGCCATTTCTATCTGGGCTTCACCACCCGTGAATTCAAATCGTGCTTTTCCCATTCATATCTTGGTATCGGATTTTTTGTAGAATGCAATACTTTACCTATTTACTATAAGAACATAGTAGAGAAGGTTAAAACAATGAACTTTGACTTTCCATTTTAGAAAAGTGTAATTATTGGAAAATTCAAGCCAATACCATCGTGTGTCTCCGATATGGTTCACTAAGATTAGAAAAAGCAGCAAAATGAATTTTATTTAATGTACCTGGGCTCAGTTCACACATTCCGTTCATTGTTCAATATGACTTGACGTTGCAGGACGTAAATTAAAAAAAAAATTAACCTTTCTCTAATGTCTTACTTCAAAACCTATACATAACATTAGTCAAGAAAATAAATTAAATTTCTTCAATCTCAGAATACATTAAACGAATAAAATGAAACTTATGCAAGCGTATGTCAGTCATGTGTTACCTAAAGCTGATGACCGAATATGCGTGTGCCCGCCTCGGTAGCATGGTGGTAGCATGTCTACCTCAGGTTCAAGATGTCCCGATTTCGCTGTTTGGTCAGGGTCAGATATCTGGATACGATTTCTTCCGGGGTTTCCCTTATCCTGAAAAGACGAATGTCGGGTAACCCTAAGCTCTATGGGTCCTGGGCTCATTTGAGCAGCATTTTACCTATTCCATTAATCGTAGGATATGACTGAATATCGGAGAGTCTAAATTACAAAGAAAAGAAAGAAAGAAAAAAGAAAAAGGATGTGTTGCAGAATTTATGGAGGAAGCCATGTAAGTGAATAGCACGGCTCATTTGGACTGTAAAAGTCTCCAAACTAAAACTGAAATGATATCAGCAACTCGTATCCACAAATATGTTTCTAAAACATAAGAGGTCTTATGTAATTACTTTGTGTACTTTTCTCACAAGCATAACGGCAGCAAAATTGCCTCTCATGCTTGCATTTCTCTATGTTTCGTATAATACAATTAGATACAAGTTCCAACTGAAAATTCAACAGAACTCAACAACTACAAGTAATTGTTAATGTACCCATGTAAAAACGTTGCGGTAAACTTGAACATATACTCGTTTTCGAGGAATTCTTATTTTCGCACAGAGTTATTTGTTCGCTAGAGGATTCCTTAGCATGTATTGTAGCTAATATTCACCTTGGCACAATGAATAACAATGAAACATAAGCTAAATATACACAGAACATGATTATAATTTTGATAAGAAGACGTAAAGGACTACCAATTATTATCTGCACAATAAAATATGCATGCAGAGCCATCTCTCGACAGGAAGACGCGGTCGGCAAAAAGGATACGTTGAACGACGCGTGTAAATTCTTTGCCCATAACGCATATAATCGAGAGACCGTAATGTATATTACATATGTTAATAATAGTTATTTAATGTGTTACATCCACAGTACTTTCTCAACCGTATTCCCATTTGAGGAATTTGTAATAATTGAAAAATTGAAATAAATAAGAAGGAATATCTTTTAATTAATTCACCACAAATGAACTATGGTGTCAAAAATATTGTGTTTTAACGAAATCTATATTATATGTGCAGTACGATTAGGTTTATCAGTTATTGGGGTTATAGTTATTATTAGTTTAATCAAGTTTATCAAAATTCATCATGATGAAGTAATGATATCCTCTTGTGTATCCACGCCTACAGCGCAGAGTGTTTATTATCAACTTCTTCATCGTCATCATCATTCTCCTCCTCCTCCTGCTCCTCCTCCTCATCATCAGCTTCAGCATCAGCATAATCATTATTATTATTTATTATCACTTTCTTATTTACTTTCTTTGCCTTTTTCTCAGGCAAAGAATGTAAAACAAAGAAATCATCTAATTCGTCTCTGCATAGTTACTACCGTTAGATATTTTATTTATTTCCGGGAATGAGTGTAAAGTAACATGAAAGAATCTTGGGACCGTTACTCAGAGCAGTTTATGGAGAACGTTTTAGCAGCAAACTGGAGTATTAAAAAATCATTTAAGGTACGAAAACTGGAGTTATCTCAAAACTTTTAGGCGTCCAGCATCGCAACAAACATCAAAATTGTTATACGAATGCACGGAAATACACCAAGCAGAAGAATCAGATCCCAATGTCTCAGGATCATTATGATACTATGTACTTTGGATGAATCAATGGCAAGTTCTCTTGTCGTTTCGTAACATAGTGAGAAGAAATTTCTTAAATAAAATGCGATTCTCGTGGCGGATCTACCTGACCCAAGCCCCTCAAAATCCAACCTCTGTGGTCCTCGTTCCGAGGGGTGGGCGACAGCAAGTGGAGACCTGACTGTTGGGGTGATGTACGGTGGGCACTAGGTGTGCACCAGGACCGCTACGGCTGCCCAGAAGACCCATCGGTAACCCCTAAAAGTGGCAAAAGAGGCTCTGGTTTAATCTCCCGATTGGGTTTCTCCGCGAGGTGAGAGTGTTCTTTCAAACGCCCAAACTATGGTCCCCTTCAGTGTGTGACCCCTTTAATTCTATTTCTTTTATTCTCCCTGAACACTAGTCTGACGTATACCATTGCGCACGTTGTTAGAGTGGGAAGCGCAAGGGGTGACTGGGTAACGCTTATTTCCCAGCCCCTTGTTATCATGTAGGACCATGTTGGTATCCGCTGATAAACGTCAGTCCTGGTAAGGGACCATTGCATGAGGTGTTACACTTCTGAAGGCCATTGAGTCCCTCTGTCTTTATACTGGGAGGTGTGACCCTGAGGTGAGCAAGGTCAAGATCAGAAGTCTCACCTAACCCGCGGTGGTGCTCAGGATGTGAGCTCGCCGTCGGACACTTTTGCAATGGTGGAGGGACATGGGAAGAAAGTAGTTGAGTCCTGTGGTCCTCGCTACTTAGTAGTAACCAGAACTGAGGAGGGAAAGAACTTTCTCTCACTGAAGCCTTTCGTCATTCAGAAGGGTTTGGATAAGATAGCTGGTCCGGTGAAATCTTGAATTCGTTCAAGAAATGGCAGCAGTCTGCCAGGCAGCATTCCTCTTGAAGGCAAAATTATTAGGCAGCTATTCGGTGATAGTCACTGTCCATAAGGGCCTTAACTCCTCGCGCGGAGTGGTTAACACCCGTGCCTTGGAACGAGTCGAACGAGGAGATTTTGGAGAAGTCTCACCTAACCCGCGGTGGTGCCCAGGAAGTGAGCTCGCCGTCGGACATGTTTGCAATGGTGGAGGGACATGGGAAGAAAGTAGTTGAGTCCTGTGGTCCTCGCTACTTAGTAGTAACCAGAACTGAGGAGGGAAAGAACTTTCTCTCACTGAAGCCTTCCGTCATTCAAAAGGGTTTGGATAAGATAGCCGGTCCGGTGAAATCTTGAATTCGTTCAAGAAATGGCAGCAGTCTGCCAGGCAGCATTCCTCTTGAAGGTAAAATTATTAGGCAGCTATTCGGTGATAGTCACTGTCCATAAGGGCCTTAACTCCTCGCGCGGAGTGGTTAACACCCGAGCCTTGTAACGAGTCGAACGAGGAGATTTTGGAGAAGTCTCACCTAACCCGCGGTGGTGCCCAGGAAGTGAGCTCGCCGTCGGACATGTTTGCAATGGTGGAGGGACATGGGAAGAAAGTAGTTGAGTCCTGTGGTCCTCGCTACTTAGTAGTAACCAGAACTGAGGAGGGAAAGAACTTTCTCTCACTGAAGCCTTCCGTCATTCAAAAGGGTTTGGATAAGATAGCCGGTCCGGTGAAATCTTGAATTCGTTCAAGAAATGGCAGCAGTCTGCCAGGCAGCATTCCTATTGAAGGTAAAATTATTAGGCAGCTATTCGGTGATAGTCACTGTCCATAAGGGCCTCAACTCCTCGCGCGGAGTGGTTAACACCCGTGCCTTGGAACGAGTCGAACGAGGAGATTTTGGAGAACCTGCAAGATCAAGGTGTGACGGCTGTGTACCGCGCGTGGCAAAGACACCGAGTATATCTCTTAGAGCTCTAGCGGGTCCAGAAGCTTCACCTGTAGCAAGCTGCACTGCTATGTAAGTTTCGGTAAAAGCCACAAGCAGTGGTTGTAATCGTAATAAGCTTTTATTTTTACCTTCAGCATTTTCACAGCAATGCATTGAATAACGTGATATAGTATCTTAAAGTACAGCAGATATTAACAGTAGCCCTTCAATAATAATGAAAGCTTTAAACACAAATATATGATTATCCTCATTCTCTCTAACTGGAGTAAGAAGCGAAGATAAGAAATCAGTGCTCTTCCTTCCAAATAGAAAGTTCCAAGATGTTCTTCCGCCAAACCACAGATCACCAAACTGCTATAAATTGAAAACTTGAATCAGCCAAATGCCTATCGCGATGCAGTTCGCTAGCGCTCCAAGAAATTAGGCGGCACATTAAATCTCATATGCTGCCATTTCTATCTGGGCTTCACCACCCGTGAATTCAAATCGTGTTTTTCCCATTCATATCTTGGTATCGGATTTTTTGTAGAATGCAATACTTTACCTATTTACTATAAGAACATAGTAGAGAAGGTTAAAACAATGAACTTTGACTTTCCATTTTAGAAAAGTGTAAATATTGGAAAATTCAAGCCAATACCATCGTGTGTCTCCGATATGGTTCACTAAGATTAGAAAAAGCAGCAAAATGAATTATATTTAATGTACCTGGGCTCAGTTCACACATTCCGTTCATCGTTCAATATGACTTGACGTTGCAGGACGTAAATTAAAAAAAAATTAACCGTTCTCTAATGTCTTACTTCAAAACCTATACATAACATTAGTCAAGAAAATAAATTAAATTTCTTCAATCTCAGAATACATTAAACGAATAAAATGAAACTTATGCAAGCGTATGTCAGTCATGTGTTACCTAAAGCTGATGACCGAATATGCGTGTGCCCGCCTCGGTAGCATGGTGGTAGCATGTCTACCTCAGGTTCAAGATGTCCCGATTTCGCTGTTTGATCAGGGTCAGATATCTGGATACGATTTCTTCCGGGGTTTCCCTTATCCTGAAAAGACGAATGTCGGGTAACCCTAAGCTCTATGGGTCCTGGGCTTATTTGAGCAGCATTTTACCTATTCCATTAATCGTAGGATATGACTGAATATCGGAGAGTCTAAATTACAAAGAAAAGAAAGAAAAAGGATGCGTTGCAGAATTTATGGAGGAAGCCATGTAAGTGAATAGCACGGCTCATTTGGACTGTAAAAGTCTCCAAACTAAAACTGAAATGATATCAGCAACTCGTATCCACAAATATGTTTTTAAAACATAAGAGGTCTTATGTAATTACTTTGAGTACTTTTCTCACAAGCATAACGGCAGCAAAATTGCCTCTCATGCTTGCATATCTCTATGTTTCGTATAATACAATTAGATACAAGTTCCAACTGAAAATTCAACAGAACTCAACAACTACAAGTAATTGTTAATGTACCCATGTAAAAACGTTGCGGTAAACTTGAACATATACTCGTTTTCGAGGAATTCTTATTTTCGCACAGAGTTATTTGTTCGCTAGAGGATTCCTTAGCATGTATTGTAGCTAATATTCACCTTGTCACAATGAATAACAATGAAACATAAGCTAAATATACACAGATCATGATTATAATTTTGATAAGAAGACGTAAAGGACTACCAATTATTATCTGCACAATAAAATATGCATGCAGAGCCATCTCTCGAGAGGAAGACGCGGTCGGCAAAAAGGATACGGGAAACGACGCGTGTAAATTCTTTGCCCATAACGCATATAATCCAGAGACCGTAATGTATATTACATATGTTAATAATAGTTATTTAATGTGTTACATCCACAGTACTTTCTCAACCGTATTTCCATTTGAGGAAATTGTAATAATTGAAAAATTGAAATAAATAAGGAGGAATATCTTTTAATTAATTCACCACAAATGAACTATGGTGTCAAAAATATTGTGTTTTAACGAGATCTATATTATATGTGCAGTACGATTAGGTTTATCAGTTATTGGGGTTATAGTTATTATTAGTTTAATCAAGTTTATCAAAATTCATCATGATGAAGTAATGATATCCTCTTGTGTATCCACGCCTACAGCGCAGAGTGTTTATTATCAACTTCTTCATCGTCATCATCATTCTCCTCCTCCTCCTTATCATCAGCTTCAGCATCAGCATAATCATTATTATTATTTATTATCACTTTCTTATTTACTTTCTTTGCCTTTTTCTCAGGCAAAGAATTTAAACAAAAAAATCATCTAATTCGTCTCTGCATAGTTACTACCGTTAGATATTTTATTTATTTCTGGGATTGAGTGTAAAGTAACATGAAAGAATCTTGGGACTGTTACTCAGAGCAGTTTATGGAGAACGTAGTAGCAGCAAACTGGAGTATTAAAAAATCATTTAAGGTACGAAAACTGGAGTTATCTCAAAACTTTTAGGCGTCCAGCATCGCAACAAACATCAAAATTGTTATACGAATGCACGGAAATTCACCAAGCAGAAGAATCAGTTCCCAATGTCTCAGGATCATTATGATACTACTTTGGATGAATCAATGGCAAGTTCTCTTGTCGTTTCGTAATATAGTGAGAAGAAATTTCGTGAATAAAATGCGATTCTCGTGGCGGATCTACCTGACCCAAGCCCCTCAAAATCCAACCTCTGTGGTCCTCGTTTCGAGGGGTGGGCGACAGCAAGTGGAGACCTGACTGTTTGGGTGATGTACGGTGGGCACTAGGTGTGCACCAGGACCGCTACGGCTGCCCAGAAGATCCATCGGTAACCCCTAAAAGTGGCAAAAGAGGCTCTGGTTTAATCTCCCGATTGGGTTTCTCCGCGAGGTGAGAGTGTTCTTTCAAAAGCCCAAACTATGGTCCCCTTAAGTGTGTGACCCCTTTAATTCTATTTCTTTTATTCTCCCTGAACACTAGTCTGACGTATACCATTGCGCACGTTGTTAGAGTGGGAAGCGCAAGGGGTGACTGAGTAATGCTTATTTCCCAGCCCCTTGTTATCATGTAGGACCATGTTGGTGTCCGCTGATAAACGTCAGTCCCGGTAAGGGACCATTGCATGAGGTGTTACACTTCTGAAGGCCATTGAGTCCCTCTGTCTTTATACTGGGAGGTGTGACCCTGAGGTGAGCAAGGTCAAGATCAGAAGTCTCACCTAACCCGCGGTGGTGCCCAGGATGTGAGCTCGCCGTCGGACACGTTTGCAATGGTGGAGGGACATGGGAAGAAAGTAGTTGAGTCCTGTGGTCCTCGCTACTTAGTAGTAACCAGAACTGAGGAGGGAAAGAACTTTCTCTCACTGAAGCCTTCCGTCATTCAAAAGGGTTTGGATAAGATAGCCGGTCCGGTGAAATCTTGAATTCGTTCAAGAAATGGCAGCAGTCTGCCAGGCAGCATTCCTCTTGAAGGTAAAATTATTAGGCAGCTATCCGGTGATAGTCACTGTCCATAAGGTCCTCAACTCCTCGCGCGGAGTGGTTAACACCCGTGCCTTGGAACGAGTCGAACGAGGAGATTTTGGAGAACCTGCAAGATCAAGGTGTGACGGCTGTGTACCGCGCGTGGCAAAGACACCGAGTATATCTCTTAGAGCTCTAGCGGGTCTAGAAGCTTCACCTGTAGCAAGCTGCACTGCTATGTAAGTTTCGGTAAAAGCCACAAGCAGTGGTTGTAATCGTAATAAGCTTTTATTTTTACCTTCAGCATTTTCACAGCAATGCATTGAATAACGTGATATAGTATCTTAAGGTACAGCAGATATTAACAGTAGCCCTTCAATAATAATGAAAGTTTTAAACACAAATATATGATTATCCTCATTTCTCTCTAACTGGAGTAAGAAGCGAAGATAAGAAATCAGTGCTCTTCCTTCCAAATAGAAAGTTCCAAGATGTTCTTCCGCCAAACCACAGATCACCAAACTGCTATAAATTGAAAACTTGAATCAGCCAAATGCCTATCGCGATGCAGTTCGCTAGCGCTCCAAGAAATTAGGTGGCACATTAAATCTCATATGCTGCCATTTCTATCTGGGCTTCACCACCCGTGAATTCAAATCGTGTTTTTCCCATTCATATCTTGGTATCGGATTTTTTGTAGAATGCAATACTTTACCTATTTACTATAAGAACATAGTAGAGAAGGTTAAAACAATGAACTTTGACTTTCCATTTTAGAAAAGTGTAATTATTGGAAAATTCAAGCCAATACCATCGTGTGTCTCCGATATGGTTCACTAAGATTAGAAAAAGCAGCAAAATGAATTATATTTAATGTACCTGGGCTCAGTTCACACATTCCGTTCATCGTTCAATATGACTTGACGTTGCAGGACGTAAATTAAAAAAAAATTAACCGTTCTCTAATGTCTTACTTCAAAACCTATACATAACATTAGTCAAGAAAATAAATTAAATTTCTTCAATCTCAGAATACATTAAACGAATAAAATGAAACTTATGCAAGCGTATGTCAGTCATGTGTTACCTAAAGCTGATGACCGAATATGCGTGTGCCCGCCTCGGTAGCATGGTGGTAGCATGTCTACCTCAGGTTCAAGATGTCCCGATTTCGCTGTTTGGTCAGGGTCAGATATCTGGATACGATTTCTTCCGGGGTTTCCCTTATCCTGAAAAGACGAATGTCGGGTAACCCTAAGCTCTATGGGTCCTGGGCTTATTTGAGCAGCATTTTACCTATTCCATTAATCGTATCATATGACTGAATATCGGAGAGTCTAAATTACAAAGAAAAGAAAGAAAAAAAGAAAAAGGATGCGTTGCAGAATTTATGGAGGAAGCCATGTAAGTGAATAGCACGGCTCATTTGGACTGTAACAGTCTCCAAACTAAAACTGAAATGATATCAGCAACTCGTATCCACAAATATGTTTTTAAAACATAAGAGGTCTTATGTAATTACTTTGAGTACTTTTCTCACAAGCATAACGGCAGCAAAATTGCCTCTCATGCTTGCATTTCTCTATGTTTCGTATAATACAATTAGATACAAGTTCCAACTGAAAATTCAACAGAACTCAACAACTACAAGTAATTGTTAATGTACCCATGTAAAAACGTTGCGGTAAACTTGAACATATACTCGTTTTCGAGGAATTCTTATTTTCGCACAGAGTTATTTGTTCGCTAGAGGATTCCTTAGCATGTATTGTAGCTAATATTCACCTTGTCACAATGAATAACAATGAAACATAAGCTAAATATACACAGAACATGATTATAATTTTGATAAGAAGACGTAAAGGACTACCAATTATTATCTGCACAATAAAATATGCATGCAGAGCCATCTCTCGACAGGAAGACGCGGTCGGCAAAAAGGATACGGTAAACGACGCGTGTAAATTCTTTGCCCATAACGCATATAATCCGTAGACCGTAATGTATATTACATATGTTAATAATAGTTATTTAATGTGTTACATCCACAGTACTTTCTCAACCGTATTTCCATTTGAGGAAATTGTAATAATTGAAAAATTGAAATAAATAAGGAGGAACATCTTTTAATTAATTCACCACAAATGAACTATGGTGTCAACAATATTGTGTTTTAACGAGATCTATATTATATGTGCAGTACGATTAGGTTTATCACTTATTGGGGTTATAGTTATTATAAGTTTAATCAAGTTTATCAAAATTCATCATGATGAAGTAATGATATCCTCTTGTGTATCCAAGCCTACAGCGCAGAGTGTTTATTATCAACTTCTTCATCGTCATCATCATTCTCCTCCTCCTCCTGCTCCTCCTGCTCCTTATCATCAGCTTCAGCATCAGCATAATCATTATTATTATTATTTATTATCACTTTCTTATTTACTTTCTTTGCCATTTTCTCAGGCAAAGAATGTAAAACAAAAAAATCATCTAATTCGTCTCTGCATAGTTACTACCGTTAGATATTTTATTTATTTCCGGGAATGAGTGTAAAGTAACATGAAAGAATCTTGGGACTGTTACTCAGAGCAGTTTATGGAGAACGTAGTAGCAGCAAACTGGAGTATTAAAAAATCATTTAAGGTACGAAAACAGGAGTTATCTCAAAACTTTTAGGCGTCCAGCTTCGCACCAAACATCAAAATTGTTATACGAATGCGCGGAAATACACCAAGCAGAAGAATCAGTTCCCAATGTCTCAGGATCATTATGATACTATGGACTTTGGATGAATCACTGGCAAGTTCTCTTGTTGTTTCGTAATATAGTGAGAAGAAATTTCGTAAATAAAATGCGATTCTCGTGGCGGATCTACCTGACCCAAACCCCTCAAAATCCAACCTCTGTGTTCCTCGTTTCGAGGGGTGGGCGACAGCAAGTGGAGACCTGACGGTTTGGGTGATGTACGGTGGGCACTAGGTGTGCACCAGGACCGCTACGGCTGCCCAGAAGATCCATCGGTAACCCCTAAAAGTGGCAAAAGAGGCTCTGGTTTAATCTCCCGATTGGGTTTCTCCGCGAGGTGAGAGTGTTCTTTCAAACGCCCAAACTATGGTCCCCTTCATTGTGTGACCCCTTTAATTCTATTTCTTTTATTCTCCCTGAACGCTAGTCTGACGTATACCATTGCGCACGTTGTTAGAGTGGGAAGCGCAAGGGGTGACTGGGTAACGCTTATTTCCCAGCCCCTTGTTATCATGTAGGACCATGTTGGTATCCGCTGATAAACGTCAGTCCCGGTAAGGGACCATTGCATGAGGTGTTACACTTCTGAAGGCCATTGAGTCCCTCTGTCTTTATACTGGGAGGTGTGACCCTGAGGTGAGCAAGGTCAAGATCAGAAGTCTCACCTAACCCGCGGTGGTGCCCAGGATGTGAGCTCGCCGTCGGACACGTTTGCAATGGTGGAGGGACATGGGAAGAAAGTAGTTGAGTCCTGTGGTCCTCGCTACTTAGTAGTAACCAGAACTGAGGAGGGAAAGAACTTTCTCTCACTGAAGCCTTCCGTCATTCAAAAGGGTTTGGATAAGATAGCTGGTCCGGTGAAATCTTGAATTCGTTCAAGAAATGGCAGCAGTCTGCCAGGCAGCATTCCTCTTGAAGGTAAAATTATTAGGCAGCTATTCGGTGATAGTCACTGTCCATAAGGGCCTTAACTCCTCGCGCGGAGTGGTTAACACCCGAGCCTTGTAACGAGTCGAACGAGGAGATTTTGGAGAAGTCTCACCTAACCCGCGGTGGTGCCCAGGATGTGAGCTCGCCGTCGGACATGTTTGCAATGGTGGAGGGACATGGGAAGAAAGTAGTTGAGTCCTGTGGTCCTCGCTACTTAGTAGTAACCAGAACTGAGGAGGGAAAGAACTTTCTCTCACTGAAGCCTTCCGTCATTCAAAAGGGCTTGGATAAGATAGCTGGTCCGGTGAAATCTTGAATTCGTTCAAGAAATGGCAGCAGTCTGCCAGGCAGCATTCCTCTTGAAGGTAAAATTATTAGGCAGCTATTCGGTGATAGTCACTGTCCATAAGGGCCTCAACTCCTCGCGCGGAGTGGTTAACACCCGTGCCTTGGAACGAGTCGAACGAGGAGATTTTGGAGAACCTGCAAGATCAAGGTGTGACGGCTGTGTACCGCGCGTGGCAAAGACACCGAGTACATCTCTTAGAGCTCTAGGGGGTCCAGAAGCTTCACCTGTAGCAAGCTGCACTGCTATGTAAGTTTCGGTAAAAGCCACAAACAGTGGTTGTAATCGTAATAAGCTTTTATTTTTACCTTCAGCATTTTCACAGCAATGCATTGAATAACGTGATATAGTATCTTAAAGTACAGCAGACATTAACAGTAGCCGTTCAATAATAATGAAAGCTTTAAACACAAAATATATGATTATCCTCATTTCTCTCTAACTGGAGTAAGAAGCGAAGATAAGAAATCAGTGCTCTTCCTTCCAAATAGAAAGTTCCAAGATGTTCTTCCGCCAAACCACAGATCACCAAACTGCTATAAATTGAAAACTTGAATCAGCCAAATGCCTATCGCGATGCAGTTCGCTAGCGCTCCAAGAAATTAGGTGGCACATTAAATCTCATATGCTGCCATTTCTATCTGGGCTTCACCACCCGTGAATTCAAATCGTGTTTTTCCCATTCATATCTTGGTATCGGATTTTTTTGTAGAATGCAATACTTTACCTATTTACTATAAGAACATAGTAGAGAAGGTTAAAACAATGAACTTTGACTTTCCATTTTAGAAAAGTGTAATTATTGGAAAATTCAAGCCAATACCATCGTGTGTCTCCGATATGGTTCACTAAGATTAGAAAAAGCAGCAAAATGAATTATATTTAATGTACCTGGGCTCAGTTCACACATTCCGTTCATTGTTCAATATGACTTGACGTTGCAGGACGTAAATTAAAAAAAAAAATTAACCGTTCTCTAATGTCTTACTTCAAAACCTATACATAACATTAGCCAAGAAAATAAATTAAATTTCTTCAATCTCAGAATACATTAAACGAATAAAATGAAACTTATGCAAGCGTATGTCAGTCATGTGTTACCTAAAGCTGATGACCGAATATGCGTGTGCCCGCCTCGGTAGCATGGTGGTAGCATGTCTACCTCAGGTTCAAGATGTCCCGATTTCGCTGTTTGGTCAGGGTCAGATACCTGGATACGATTTCTTCCGGGGTTTCCCTTATCCTGAAAAGACGAATGTCGGGTAACCCTAAGCTCTATGGGTCCTGGGCTCATTTGAGCAGCATTTTACCTATTCCATTAATCGTAGGATATGACTGAATATCGGAGAGTCTAAATTACAAAGAAAAGAAAGAAAGAAAAAAGAAAAAGGATGTGTTGCAGAATTTATGGAGGAAGCCATGTAAGTGAATAGCACGGCTCATTTGGACTGTAAAAGTCTCCAAACTAAAACTGAAATGATATCAGCAACTCGTATCCACAAATATGTTTCTAAAACATAAGAGGTCTTATGTAATTACTTTGTGTACTTTTCTCACAAGCATAACGGCAGCAAAATTGCCTCTCATGCTTGCATTTCTCTATGTTTCGTATAATACAATTAGATACAAGTTCCAACTGAAAATTCAACAGAACTCAACAACTACAAGTAATTGTTAATGTACCCATATAAAAACGTTGCGGTAAACTTGAACATATACTCGTTTTCGAGGAATTCTTATTTTCGCACAGAGTTATTTGTTCGCTAGAGGATTCCTTAGCATGTATTGTAGCTAATATTCACCTTGGCACAATGAATAACAATGAAACATAAGCTAAATATACACAGAAAATGATTATAATTTTGATAAGAAGACGTAAAGGACTACCAATTATTATCTGCACAATAAAATATGCATGCAGAGCCATCTCTCGACAGGAAGACGCGGTCGGCAAAAAGGATACGTTAAACGACGCGTGTAAATTCTTTGCCCATAACGCATATAATCGAGAGACCGTAATGTATATTACATATGTTAATAATAGTTATTTAATGTGTTACATCCACAGTACTTTCTCAACCGTATTCCCATTTGAGGAAATTGTAATAATTGAAAAATTGAAATAAATAAGAAGGAATATCTTTTAATTAATTCACCACAAATGAACTATGGTGTCAAAAATATTGTGTTTTAACGAGATCTATATTATATGTGCAGTACGATTAGGTTTATCAGTTATTGGGGTTATAGTTATTATTAGTTTAATCAAGTTTATCAAAATTCATCATGATGAAGTAATGATATCCTCTTGTGTATCCACGCCTACAGCGCAGAGTGTTTATTATCAACTTCTTCATCGTCATCATCATTCTCCTCCTCCTCCTTATCATCAGCTTCAGCATCAGCATAATCATTATTATTATTTATTATCACTTTCTTATTTACTTTCTTTGCCTTTTTCTCAGGCAAAGAATTTAAACAAAAAAATCATCTAATTCGTCTCTGCATAGTTACTACCGTTAGATATTTTATTTATTTCCGGGAATGAGTGTAAAGTAACATGAAAGAATCTTGGGACTGTTACTCAGAGCAGTTTATGGAGAACGTAGTAGCAGCAAACTGGAGTATTAAAAAATCATTTAAGGTACGAAAACTGGAGTTATCTCAAAACTTTTAGGCGTCCAGCATCGCAACAAACATCAAAATTGTTATACGGATGCACGGAAATACACCAAGCAGAAGAATCAGATCCCAATGTCTCAGGATCATTATGATACTACTTTGGATGAATCAATGGCAAGTTCTCTTGTCGTTTCGTAATATAGTGAGAAGAAATTTCTTAAATAAAATGCGATTCTCGTGGCGGATCTACCTGACCCAAGCCCCTCAAAATCCAACCTCTGTGGTCCTCGTTCCGAGGGGTGGGCGACAGCAAGTGGAGACCTGACTGTTGGGGTGATGTACGGTGGGCACTAGGTGTGCACCAGGACCGCTACGGCTGCCCAGAAGACCCATCGGTAACCCCTAAAAGTGGCAAAAGAGGCTCTGGTTTAATCTCCCGATTGGGTTTCTCCGCGAGGTGAGAGTGTTCTTTCAAACGCCCAAACTATGGTCCCCTTCAGTGTGTGACCCCTTTAATTCTATTTCTTTTATTCTCCCTGAACACTAGTCTGACGTATACCATTGCGCACGTTGTTAGAGTGGGAAGCGCAAGGGGTGACTGGATAACGCTTATTTCCCAGCCCCTTGTTATCATGTAGGACCATGTTGGTATCCGCTGATAAACGTCAGTCCCGGTAAGGGACCATTGCATGAGGTGTTACACTTCTGAAGGCCATTGAGTCCCTCTGTCTTTATACTGGGAGGTGTGACGCTGAGGTGAGCAAATTCTAGATCAGAAGTCTCACCTAACCCACGGTGGTGCCCAGGATGTGAGCTCGCCGTCGGACACGTTTGCAATGGTGGAGGGACATGGGAAGAAGTTAGTTGAGTCCTGTGGTCCTCGCTACTTAGTAGTAACCAGAACTGAGGAGGGAAAGAACTTTCTCTCACTGAAGCCTTCCGTCATTCAAAAGGGTTTGGATAAGATAGCTGGTCCGGTGAAATCTTGAATTCGTTCAAGAAATGGCAGCAGTCTGCCAGGCAGCATTCCTCTTGAAGGTAAAATTATTAGGCAGCTATTCGGTGATAGTCACTGTCCATAAGGGCCTCAACTCCTCGCGCGGAGTGGTTAACACCCGTGCCTTGGAACGAGTCGAACGAGGAGATTTTGGAGAAGTCTCACCTAACCCACGGTGGTGCCCAGGATGTGAGCTCGCCGTCGGACACGTTTGCAATGGTGGAGGGACATGGGAAGAAGTTAGTTGAGTCCTGTGGTCCTCGCTACTTAGTAGTAACCAGAACTGAGGAGGGAAAGAACTTTCTCTCACTGAAGCCTTCCGTCATTCAAAAGGGTTTGGATAAGATAGCTGGTCCGGTGAAATATTGAATTCGTTCAAGAAATGGCAGCAGTCTGCCAGGCAGCATTCCTCTTGAAGGTAAAATTATTAGGCAGCTATTCCGTGATAGTCACTGTCCATAAGCTCCTCAACTCCTCGCGCGGAGTGGTTAGCACCCGTGCCTTGGAACGAGTCGAACGAGGAGATTTTGGAGAACCTGCAAGATCAAGGTGTGACGGCTGTGTACCGCGCGTGGCAAAGACACCGAGTATATCTCTTAGAGCTCTAGCGGGTCCAGAAGCTTCACCTGTAGCAAGCTGCACTGCTATGTAAGTTTCGGTAAAAGCCACAAGCAGTGGTTGTAATCGTAATAAGCTTTTATTTTTACCTTCAGCATTTTCACAGCAATGCATTGAATAACGTGATATAGTATCTTAAAGTACAGCAGATATTAACAGTAGCCCTTCAATAATAATGAAAGCTTTAAACACAAATATATGATTATCCTCATTTCTCTCTAACTGGAGTAAGAAGCGAAGATAAGAAATCAGTGCTCTTCCTTCCAAATAGAAAGTTCCAAGATGTTCTTCCGCCAAACCACAGATCACCAAACTGCTATAAATTGAAAACTTGAATCAGCCAAATGCCTATCGCGATGCAGTTCGCTAGCGCTCCAAGAAATTAGGTGGCACATTAAATCTCATATGCTGCCATTTCTATCTGGGCTTCACCACCCGTGAATTCAAATCGTGTTTTTCCCATTCATATCTTGGTATCGGATTTTTTGTAGAATGCAATACTTTACCTATTTACTATAAGAACATAGTAGAGAAGGTTAAAACAATGAACTTTGACTTTCCATTTTAGAAAAGTGTAATTATTGGAAAATTCAAGCCAATACCATCGTGTGTCTCCGATATGGTTCACTAAGATTAGAAAAAGCAGCAAAATGAATTATATTTAATGTACCTGGGCTCAGTTCACACATTCCGTTCATCGCTCAATATGACTTGACGTTGCAGGACGTAAATTAAAAAAAAAAATTAACCGTTCTCTAATGTCTTACCTCAAAACCTATACATAACATTAGCCAAGAAAATAAATTAAATTTCTTCAATCTCAGAATACATTAAACGAATAAAATGAAACTTATGCAAGCGTATGTCAGTCATGTGTTACCTAAAGCTGATGACCGAATATGCGTGTGCCCGCCTCGGTAGCATGGTGGTAGCATGTCTACCTCAGGTTCAAGATATCCCGATTTCGCTGTTTGGTCAGGGTCAGATATCTGGATACGATTTCTTCCGGGGTTTCCCTTATCCTGAAAAGACGAATGTCGGATAACCCTAAGCTCTATGGGTCCTGGGCTCATTTGAGCAGCATTTTACCTATTCCATTAATCGTAGGATATCACTGAATATCGGAGAGTCTAAATTACAAAGAAAAGAAAGAAAAAAAAAAAGAAAAAGGATGTGTTGCAGAATTTATGGAGGAAGCCATGTAAGTGAATAGCACGGCTCATTTGGACTGTAAAAGTCTCCAAACTAAAACTGAAATGATATCAGCAACTCGTATCCACAAATATGTTTTTAAAACATAAGAGGTCTTATGTAATTACTTTGTGTACTTTTCTCACAAGCATAACGGCAGCAAAATTGCCTCTCATGCTTGCATTTCTCTATGTTTCGTATAATACAATTAGATACAAGTTCCAACTGAAAATTCAACAGAACTCAACAACTACAAGTAATTGTTAATGTACCCATGTAAAAACGTTGCGGTAAACTTGAACATATACTCGTTTTCGAGGAATTCTTATTTTCGCACAGAGTTATTTGTTCGCTAGAGGATTCCTTAGCATGTATTGTAGCTAATATTCACCTTGGCACAATGAATAACAATGAAACATAAGCTAAATATACACAGAACATGATTATAATTTTGATAAGAAGACGTAAAGGACTACCAATTATTATCTGCACAATAAAATATGCATGCAGAGCCATCTCTCGACAGGAAGACGCGGTCGGCAAAAAGGATACGGTAAACGACGCGTGTAAATTCTTTGCCCATAACGCATATAATCGAGAGACCGTAATGTATATTACATATGTTAATAATAGTTATTTAATGTGTTACATCCACAGTACTTTCTCAACCGTATTCCCATTTGAGGAAATTGTAATAATTGAAAAATTGAAATAAATAAGAAGGAATATCTTTTAATTAAATCACCACAAATGAACTATGGTGTCAAAAATATTGTGTTTTAACGAGATCTATATTATATGTGCAGTACGATTAGGTTTATCAGTTATTGGGGTTATAGTTATTATTAGTTTAATCAAGTTTATCAAAATTCATCATGATGAAGTAATGATATCCTCTTGTGTATCCACGCCTACAGCGCAGAGTGTTTATTATCAACTTCTTCATCGTCATCATCATTCTCCTCCTCCTCCTGCTCCTCCTCCTCCTCATCATCAGCTTCAGCATCAGCATAATCATTATTATTATTTATTATCACTTTCTTATTTACTTTCTTTGCCTTTTTCTCAGGCAAAGAATGTAAAACAAAAAAATCATCTAATTCGCCTCTGCATAGTTACTACCGTTAGATATTTTATTTATTTCCGGGAATGAGTGTAAAGTAACATGAAAGAATTTTGGGACTGTTACTCAGAGCAGTTTATGGAGAACGTAGTAGCAGCAAACTGGAGTATTAAAAAATCATTTAAGGTACGAAAACTGCAGTTATCTCAAAACTTTTAGGCGTCCAGCGTCGCAACAAACATCAAAATTGTTATACGAATGCACGGAAATACACCAAGCAGAAGAATCAGTTCCCAATGTCTCAGGATCATTATGATACTACTTTGGATGAATCAATGGCAAGTTCTCTTGTCGTTTCGTAATATAGTGAGAAGAAATTTCTTAAATAAAATGCGATTCTCGTGGCGGATCTACCTGACCCAAGCCCCTCAAAATCCAACCTCTGTGGTCCTCGTTCCGAGGGGTGGGTGACAGCAAGTGGAGACCTGACTGTTGGGGTGATATACGGTGGGCACTAGGTGTGCACCAGGACCGCTACGGCTGCCCAGAAGACCCATCGGTAACCCCTAAAAGTGGCAAAAGAGGCTCTGGTTTAATCTCCCGATTGGGTTTCTCCGCGAGGTGAGAGTGTTCTTTCAAACGCCCAAACTATGGTCCCCTTCAGTGTGTGACCCCTTTAATTCTATTTCTTTTATTCTCCCTGAACACTAGTCTGACGTATACCATTGCGCACGTTGTTAGAGTGGGAAGCGCAAGGGGTGACTGGGTAACGCTTATTTCCCAGCCCCTTGTTATCATGTAGGACCATGTTGGTATCCGCTGATAAACGTCAGTCCCGGTAAGGGACCATTGCATGAGGTGTTACACTTCTGAAGGCCATTGAGTCCCTCTGTCTTTATACTGGGAGGTGTGACGCTGAGGTGAGCAAGGTCAAGATCAGAAGTCTCACCTAACCCACGGTGGTGCCCAGGATGTGAGCTCGCCGTCGGACACGTTTGCAATGGTGGAGGGACATGGGAAGAAAGTAGTTGAGTCCTGTGGTCCTCGCTACTTAGTAGTAACCAGAAGTGAGGAGGGAAAGAACTTTCTCTCACTGAAGCCTTCCGTCATTCAAAAGGGTTTGGATAAGATAGCTGGTCCGGTGAAATCTTGAATTCGTTCAAGAAATGGCAGCAGTCTGCCAGGCAGCATTCCTCTTGAAGGTAAAATTATTAGGCAGCTATTCGGTGATAGTCACTGTCCATAAGGGCCTCAACTCCTCGCGCGGAGTGGTTAACACCCGTGCCTTGGAACGAGTCGAACGAGGAGATTTTGGAGAACCTGCAAGATCAAGGTGTGACGGCTGTGTACCGCGCGTGGCAAAGACACCGAGTATATCTCTTAGAGCTCTAGGGGGTCCAGAAGCTTCACCTGTAGCAAGCTGCACTGCTATGTAAGTTTCGGTAAAAGCCACAAGCAGTGGTTGTAATCGTAATAAGCTTTTATTTTTACCTTCAGCATTTTCACAGCAATGCATTGAATAACGTGATATAGTATCTTACGGTACAGCAGACATTAACAGTAGCCCTTCAATAATAATGAAAGCTTTAAACACAAATATATGATTATCCTCATTGCTCTCTACCCGGAGTAAGAAACGAAGATAAGAAATCAGTGCTCTTCCTTCCAAATAGAAAGTTCCAAGATGTTCTTCCGCCAAACCACAGATCATCAAACTGCTATAAATTGAAAACTTGAATCAACCAAATGCCTATGGCGAAGCAGTTCGCTAGCGCTCCAAGAAATTAGGTGGCACATTAAATCTCATATGCTGCCTTTCCTATCTGGGCTTCACCACCCGTGAATTCAAATCGTGTTTTTCCCATTCATATCTTGGTATCGGATTTTTTGTAGAATGCAATACTTCACCTATTTACTATAAGAACATAGTAGAGAAGGTTAAAACAATGAACTTTGACTTTCCATTTTAGAAAAGTGTAATTATTGGAAAATTCAAGTCAATACCATCGTGTGTCTCCGATATGGTTCACTAAGATTAAAAAAAGCGGAAAAATGAATTATATTTGATGTACCTGGGCTCAGTTCACACATTCCGTTCATCGTTTAATATGACCTGACGTTGGAGGACGTAAATTAAAAAAAAAATTAACCGTTCTCTAATGTCTTACTTCAAAACCTATACATAACATTAGTCAAGAAAATAAATTAAATTTCTTCAATCTCAAAATACATTAAACGAATAAAATGAAACTTATGCAAGCGTATGTCAGTCATGTGTTACCTAAAGCTGATGACCGAATATGCGTGTGCCCGCCTCGGTAGCATGGTGGTAGCATGTCTACCTCAGGTTAAAGATATCCCGAGTTCGCTGTTTGGTCAGGGTCAGATATCTGGATAAGGTTTCTTCCGGGGGTTTCCCTTATCCTGAAAAGACGAATGTCGGGTAACCCTAAGCTCTATGGGTCCTGGGCACATTTGAGCAGCATTTTACCTATTCCATTTATCGTAGGATATGACTGAATATCGGAGAGTCTAAATTACAAAGAAAAGAAAGAAAAAAAAGAAAAAGGATGTGTTGCAGAATTTATGGAGGAAGCCATGTAAGTGAATAGCACGGCTCATTTGGACTGTAAAAGTCTCCAAACTAAAACTGAAATGATATCAGCAACTCGTATCCACAAATATGTTTTTAAAACATAAGAGGTCTTATGTAATTACTTTGTGTACTTTTCTCACAAGCATAACGGCAGCAAAATTGCCTCTCATGCTTGCATTTCTCTATGTTTTCGTATAATTCAATTAGATACAAGTTCCAACTGAAAATTCAACAGAACTCAACAACTACAAGTTATTGTTAATGTACCCATGTAAAATCGTTGCGGTAAACTTGAACATATACTCGTTTTCGAGGAATTCTTATTTTCGCACAGAGTTATTTGTTCGCTAGAAAATTCCTTAGCATGTATTGTAGCTAATATTCACTTTGTCACAATGAATAACAATGAAACATAAGCTAAATATACACAGAACATGATTATAATTTTGATAAGAAGACGTAAAGGACTACCAATTATTATCTGCACAATAAAATATGCATGCAGAGCCATCTCTCGACAGGAAGACGCGGTCGGCAAAAAGGATACGTTAAACGACGCGTGTAATTTCTTTGCCCATAACGCATATAATCGAGAGACCGTAATGTATATTACATATGTTAATAATAGTTATTTAATGTGTTACATCCACAGTACTTTCTCAACCGTATTCCCATTTGAGGAAATTGTAATAATTGAAAAATTGTTCCTACTAATATAGTGTCATGTAATGGAATTAATATCTTATTTTGGAATATTCAATATTTAGTAACTAAAATTGATTATGTTTCAGTCATTCTCGGTGAGTTAAGGGTTAACGTGTTATGCGTTGCGGAGCATTGGTTAAAATATGACGAAATTAATCTTATTAAAATAACTGGCTATTATTTTTCCAGTTGTTATTGCAGGTCTAATACTGAACATTGGGGTACTGCCATTTTCATTAGAGATGGATTGCTAGGAAAAAGTATTATTAATGTTACCAGTCTTGCTCAACAATCTGTTTTTGGGATGTGCACGAGCTATATTGCCTCTCTTAATTTGCTGTGTGTGTCTTTTTATAGAATACCTGATATTAAAGGTCTTACGATAGAGAATTTTCTCAGAAGATTCTATGACTTTTTAAATACAGTTTATAAATTTCGGACTAATTTTAACATAGTTCTATGTGGTGACTTTAATATAGATTTTCTTGAAAACTCGAATGCTATTAGCGAGTTTAACAATACACTGGACAGTTTTGGTCTACGACTGACTATTAAACAGCCTACAAGGCCAGGTAGAAATGGCAGTTCTGGATCTTGCCTCGACAATATTGTAACTTCCATTCATACCGATAAATGTAAGGCCAGTGTAAAGAACGCCATTCTATCAGATCATGATGCTATTTTTTATTTTAACAATAAGTATGATTTTAATAATGACATGCATGATAACCTAAATCTTATGCGTCTGATAAATGATTTAAATGCATATAATTTTTCTGCCTTTTTAGACAAATATGTTGGATTGAGTTGTATAGCATTGGCAATTATAGCGAAAAGGTCAAACATTTTTTCAATTCTTTCTTAGAGATGGTAGAAACACATTTTCCTTTAGGATTTAGTGCTGTTAAATCCATTAAGAAATCCGCAAATAAATGGAACACATTTGAATTCAGGAATTGAAACTTGAATGTTTATATTACTATGATATGTATGCACATTTTGGTTTCGCTGACTTAAAAAGCAAATATATAGAAATTATAAAGAAATATAAAAATATGCTTAAATGTACAATACTAAAATATTGTTCCTCATTAATTAAAAACAGTTCAAACAAACCAAAATGCATCTGATTTATTGCATCTATGTTTATAAACACAGTGCAAGAAGCAACTATATTCCATCTGATTTGACTGCAGATACTTTTAATTTATTTTTTATCAATAAGGTTTAAGACATTGCTATCTCTCTACCTCATAGTACAAATAAGACACTTTTCTTTTTGGACAATCTGCCTAAAGTAGATTCCAAATTCAAATTTCACCACTTGAATGCTGAAGATGTTCACTCCACTATTTGGACCCTAAATAACAGCACTTGTCTTGATGTATATGTACTTAACTCAAAAATACTTAAAATAGCATCCACATATATTTTTGGGCCTTTATCTTATATGTTTAATCTTTGTTTGGATACTTGTGAGTTTCCTGATGTTCTTTAATATGCAAAGGTTATACCTGTACATAAAAATAGGATAAGTATGATCTGGTAAATTACAGACCTATTAGTACATTACCAATTATGTTCAAGGTCTTTGAAATTCTATTAAGCAAACAAATTACCAAATGTTTTGAAGATAACTCATAGTTTTCAAATAGTCAATTTGGATTTCGAGCCAAACGCAGTACAATTGATGCCGTCGTTTCTATTTTAACAAGATGTTACTACAGTCTTGAAAGAGGAGATATTGTACATAGCCGATTTTTCGATATGACAAAGGCCTTCGACACTATTTCACATGATACTTTGCTCAAGAAACTAAAATACTATGGTTTTAATGATGATAGTCTGAAATTAATCAGATCGAATTTGTCACACACATACCAATCTGTATATCTTAATGGAATATTTTCTAACTTTGTAATGGTGAAACACGGTATCCCTCAGGGCTCCATACTTGAACCCTTGTTTTTTATCATATATATAAATGATCTGCCATATAATATTCGGGAAGACTTGCCTAAGGACATACCTTTATACAGATGATTTAACAATTAATATTGCTTTAAATGACAGAACTCTTGAGTGTTCTACAATAACTGATTTGTCTAACAGAATTGAAAATTGGTGTAAGCATAACAGCCTATTAATTAATAATAACAAAACTGCTGATGTTACTTTTAAAATTAATTCAGATGGTTCTGGCTCTCTTGAATCTGTTAAGTTTTTGGACAGTAGTCTTGAATCTTGTCTGGGTTGGCGCACTCATATTGAGAATGTTTCTGGAAAATTAAGCAGAGGACTTTTCTTATTACGAATTTTAAAGAAATACTTATCTTTGAACTCTCTAGAAACTTTTTATTTTGGATGCATAAATAGCCATTTGAGTTATGGCATTTTACTATGGGGAAACCATGTTTCATCTAATAAATTTTTGTACTTCAGGAGAGAGCTATTCGACTTAGGTGTGGAGCATCGTCTAGGACATACTGTAAACCGTTATTTATTGAGTTTGGCGTATTAAGCATGCCTTCTTTGTTTATTATGAATTGTCTCTTATATCTTAAGATGAATATAGATTTATATACATTGTGTTCTTCAGTTCATAATTACTCCACAAGGAACAGTGCTAAAATTTATATTGCTAAACGCAAATACAGTAAAGTTCAACATTCATTTGAAATTACATCTTTAAATCTATTTAATAGTCTTCCCAACAATATCAAAGTTCTGCCACCAGTGCTATTTAAAAGAAAAGTTAAATCTACACTGCTCTCAAATCCTATGTACAGTATTACAGGGTTTTATAACAGTAATATGTTCTTGTAATGTTTTAATGTTATTTATTGGTATGTATTTTTGACGTTGATATACAACCTTTGTATTGTCTTGGCAAATACATCATATCTATCTACCCATAATTCACCTGGCGTTCTGGGAAACCCCTCCCCAAAACCCATGGATCAGGTAGGTCGGCCATGGGAATCGATCACGGGCCTCACGAATGCGGATCACAGACAAAACCGGCTGAGCCATCCTGCTTGATGGGCTCTTTTTAGACTCGGGGAGTCCCAAAATACGTATTTCTGGTGAAACCTGGATATGGGATTTCTGGGTGGAATGCAATAGGACTTTCCAAACTTGCTACAATATAACTTATAACACTTATAACACTTGTATAGTTACTATAAGTACCAGACAGTAAAGATGTATATAAAACTTGTATAGTTACTATAAGTACGTTACAGTAAAGATGTATATAACACTTGTATAGTTACTATAAGTACCAGACAGTAAATATGTATATATCACAATATTTGAGCAACTAGGTTCAGTAATTGCATCTAGCTTATAGCATGCACATTGTAATGTGTCTTACATATAACAATTGTTTTTAAAACACATACTTGGTTAGAACGTTTAACGTCTTGTGGCATAGATGAGGATATTATCTATTTTATTTTGTTTTATTCTGCTGTACTTATTTATTATTACTGTATTTATTATCGTAAATTACCATAAAGCCTTAGCCACAATAAGCGAAATAGTTGCCTGCTGAGAAACTGCCGACCGGGCACGAACTAGCTGTTTATATAGGGCACGAACACAAACCACTCATTCTGGAAACGGATCCTCTTTGAAACGGTCCAAGAGAATCTTCTGGAGCCGGGAATGGCATACAAGGGCTATTGTTCACATGGGCCACTGTTCAGAGAACAGTATAATAATGTGAATGCCAGCTGTGAAATTGTAAGAAATAGAAAAGTCATTTAAATTTGCCACAATGGCCCAACTGCCCCATCTTTGGCGTAAGCAGATATCCCTTCGTGCGTTAGGACAGTTGCAGAACGCCCAAGGGGAAAGTTCAACTAAATGCACGGCAGTGGCGTACTGAACTTCCCTTTGCTCCTCTTGCTTTTCAGCGAAGCGGTGCGATAAGAGGCACTTTCTGGTGCTAAACTAGCAAGCGTACTCCATGATATGAGAACAGAACATTGTAATCAACAAAAAGATATTATGTCTTCAACTTTAGCTACAGATTCTTTATTTACTACAGAATAAACTCAATTTTTGGATCGACAAATGACTGAAAAGTGTTTGTATGACATGTCAATATACACCCATAGCTACTATTTACATTCTGTTTAGGATACTATTGTCTAAGGTTACGGACTCTATGTACTGCAAAGCGCCGTCAGAAAAACCCTGCTCTTATGTTTGTACGACTTTGCTAACGGTGCTCTGAAATGCGTAGTCCGTAACGTAGGATAATAGCATCCTAAACAGAATGTGCCCGCCTTGGGTGCGTAGATGGTAGGTAGCCTGTCTGCCTTACGTTCATATGTTCCGGACTTCGAATCTCAGTCAGGGGAGTTACCTGGATAAGATTTCTTCCGCGATTATCCCTTATACTGAAAAATGAATGTCGGGTAACTAAGATCTACAAACCCTGGGCTCATTTGAACACCATTTCACCCATTCTATTTATCGTCCGATATGACTTCACGTTGGAGGACTTAAATTGAAAAAAATAAACAGAATGTAAAAAGTAGCTATGGGTGAATACAGACAGGTCATATAAATACTTTTCAATCATTTGTCGATCCGAAAAGTGAGTTCATTCCCTCGAAAATAAAGAATCTGTAAGTAAAGTTAAAGACGTTGTAATATATTTTCGCTGTTTACAGTTTTATTTTCTCATGTCATGGTGTACTTCGCTAGTTTAGTCCTGAAAAGTGCCTGTCATCGCACCGCTTTACTGAAAAACAAGAGGAGAAGAGGGATGTTCGCTACGTTACGGCCGCGCATTTAGTCGAAATTTCCCCGTAGTGATCTGCAACTGTTTTAACCCAAGAAAGGAAATCTGCGTACGCCAAAGACGGGGCAGTTGAGCCACCTTGCTTATATATATTGTGACTTTCTGGGTTTGCAGAATTAAAAGTCCAATTTGCCAAATTCTAAATGCTCTTTATTTCCGTAGAAATATGTCTACCGCAGTTGTGGACGAAACGTTTGGACGTTCATACGCCAACAGACCACGGCAAAACAACCCGGAAATAATTAATTGTATTTCCGTAGAAATACACTATTCAATTCTCACGTAACGACATTACGTCACATACACAATACAATCTACCAAGGTCGATGACCACACAAACAGCGTTCTGATTACATCTGTTTACAACACTCCTGTTACAACATCTGCACAGCTGTTTACTCTCCTGTTTTACTCCTCTGGTCTGTCACAATCTCTTATATATATATTGATAATTTCTATACTGTTCTAAAACAAACCAGAAGCCGAATAATATCTATCAATCAAGAAGTCACTAATCTCTGTTTCATATAACCTTGCCACGCTGACATGTATCACTACGCGTGCAACTGCCTGCCTCCTCGCCCTAATTGGCTAATACTTTCGCGCCATAGGCCACAGGCGGTGCCTTCCCGTCACATTTAAACCTGCAGTAAACGTCATAATAATTGTCAGGGAGATAGATAAAATCATACAAATAAGAATATGAAGGCATGCCAAATTACAAGTTTATAATGAAACTGAGCAAGTTGAAACAGAATGAATGCGCAATGAAACTGAAACAAGTTTATAATGAAAGGCCTTCGGCCTTTTCCACTGGGATGTTTTAAAACCAGCACACATACCTTACAAAAATGCTTGTCTTTCAGTCTTAAAAGTCGTGTCACGCCATAATTGTCGTGTGTCCTTCATTCACCCAAGTCTCGTCAAGGTAGTATATTTTGCGATTTGTATCCCGGTACAGTCTGATTGTCCTTAAATAAGTTTTCGTCACACAGCAATATCACCCCTGGAGTGGTAAGTTTTCCTGTTGTCTCAATTTCATGTCGCGATGTTCCTACGCATCTAACACACCTGTAAGTTCAGAGCAAAGCTGTTCGACTTCTCTCACTGACAAAGACGGATTCTTCTCTGTGAGTGCATTAAACACATGCACCACAATTCCTTTTTCGCCGCTTTGTAAAGGTTTTCCCTTGCGATGCTTCAGGGAAAAACTGGCGGTAGACTCTGCCATTATACATATAATAAGTACACGTGCAATAAACGATCAATAAACTAATTTAGCTCTCGCACTCGGCAAACCACACCTTCGAATGGCGATATATGACCAATACAGTTCAAAACAAGGTCAGTGATAAAAGTCATATAAACAAATAAGTCATCACTACCGCTAAATCATGTGCTATCGTGCCATGTGCTTGAGAGCAAAGAACCTCCTCTTTACTTCGTTTAAGAGTTAACATGCATTTCAGATAAATAAACTCTGTTGCGTAATATATTTAATTCAAACAGTTACGAAAATATGAATTTGGCAATTCTCTTCCAACATATAAAGATATATCACCATGTTAAATAACGAACTAATTTTTACCGCGCAACAGTCTATACTACTATAGCAGCCAATGAGAGGTGATAAGGTCACGTGCCGTTTATAGTTACGGGGCAAGCTTATGTGAAACAAGGATTATAAATTTCCATTTATCTCACTTATCTGTGTCGGTAAGTATTTTATCTACGCTATCTTTATTTGCCGGCTCTTAGTGTACACAAGCCGCGCTATCGTAGATAATGGGTTCGCGACCATATTGTATTTATAAATACATGTTCTATATTTCTAGCCAGAGAGAGAGAGAAAGAGAGAGAGAGAAAGAGAGAGAGAAAGAGAGAGAGAGAGTTAGAGAAAATTTAATACAAATATATTCGTTTACGAACTGATGCATTAAAAAGTTTCCAGAACTCAATTGGCTAGAAGGCCTACAGAAATCATAATGGGAAAGTGAGCTATAAAAATTAATACGTTTATTTTATTACATGTGTAAACCTCCAGATGCAATTGCCGCTTAGAGGGTGTTTAGTACTTATTCACTTATTTAAAACATATGGTGGATAATCAAACCCAAGTCGAGGAGCCGGATCATGTTGCCCTCTGCATAGGGTATTGCGTTAGTTATGCACCCTAATAACAGAATCTTTTGCAAACAGCGAATACTTCATTAAAACTTGCCTCTGTGAGTGTTTTCAAAACCATGCCGCAGCAGGGAAAAGAAATGTGTAGTGTTTAACGCCAGCTTTTACTACATTTGGCACTGCAGGCGATGACACTGATGATACATGAGATGAAGTTGGCGGGAGAAACTGGAGGTCCCGGAGAAAACCATCCCAGCGCCATGTTGTCCACCACAAATATCACTTTGTGGTCTCCTGGGATCGAACCGAATGGTGAGAGCCTAGCGATCTAATAACTCGGCAACAGCGCGGCCTCCAAGAAGTCCCGAGTTCGTATCTCGGTCAGGGTGAGTTACATGGATAAGGTTTTTTCCGGGGTTTCCCATATCGTTCAAGGCAAATGTCAGGTAACTCTAAGCTCCATGGACCTGGACTCATTTGCGCATCATTTCATCCATTGCATTCACCGTCCGATATGACTTAACGTTGGAAGACGTAAATTACCACAAAAAAGCGGCCTCGCAGCGGGGAGTAATTGGCTGCCCGTATTTGATTGTCTCCCAACCTGTTTCAAACAACAAAGGGGCATTTATTAAAATCTGTCTTTGCAAGGAATGTGTAGTTCGGGCGCCGTCTTTGATGAACTCTCATAATCGTTTTGCAGCACAGGTTCTCCATCCTCAGTCCTTTATGCGCGGTTGCAAACTTCTAACATTAACTTTTGCAGTTAATGAAACAGAAAGATTTGGAATTCGGAAACTTAGCAACTGAGAATTCACGTGAAGTCAACATCTGACAATCATTTCCTCAAAATCTGGGTTGCCATTGACTTTTAAGGACAAAGATAGAGATGTTTCTACCAAGTATTTGACTCCGGAATTGGATGTTTCAGGGTACGACTATACGGCCACTTCATGGAGTGTAACGGGACGGTTGTGTCGGTCGGCGAAGAGCAAAACGCATTTTACACTTTGGTGGTGTTAAGTATGATACGCCACGTATCGAGCCACGATCTAAGAACATTCAGTACGTTTATTTAAATCGGTAGAGGCCAGCTGGGATGTAAGTTTTTGAGGTAAAGGAACCTTCGTCATCTGCACACATGATCATAGCTAGTGTAGGTAAAGTTGGTAGGACGTATGTGTATGTACTCATACGAGGGTGGGTCAAAAAGTAATGCCTATCTATTTTTTCCTTAAATAAGTAAGTTATGTGAAAACTTTGAAATTGGCGCAATTCCTCAAACCTTCTTCTCCAGTCCCCTGCAGTAGTAACTTCATAAGTCAACAGGTGGCAGCACTGCATCCTCTTGCAAAATGGCTGACATCGACATTCGTATTAGACAGCGTTCTGTGATTGAATTTTTGACTGCGGAGGGTGAAACGCCAATTCGCATTCACGAACGGCTAAAAAATGTGTATGGTGATGCAACGGTGCATGTCAGCACTGTTAGACGATGGGTTCGTCACTGTAACGAAGCTAAGGGGCAAACAACATTGGCAGATGAAATGCGAAGCGGCAGGCCGGTGACTGCAGTGACTCCATGCAATATTCAGCGAATCGATGACATCATTCGTGTTGATCGCCGGGTAACAAGTGAATTGTGACGCATTACCTCCCTCAGTAAAGGCAGTGTGATGACGATTATTCAACAACTGGGTTACTCAAAAGTTTGTTCACGTTGGGTACCAAGAATGTTAACCGCCCAAAACAAAGAAACAAGGAAAACAATAGCCTCCGAACACTTGCAGCGTTTCAGTTTGGAGGGAGAGGAGTTTCTGGAAAAAAATTGTTACTGGAGACGAAACGTGGGTTCATTTTTTTGAACCTGAATCAGAGAGGCAGTCAATGGATTGGCATCACGCAACGTCACCGAAGAAAAGAAAAAAAAATCAATACTCAGCGGTCGGCACGGAAAGTTATGGCGACACTGTTTTGGGATGCAGAGGGTGTGCTTATGATTGATTTTTTGTAGCAGGGAAGCACAATAAATTCTGTCCAATATGTCAGAACTCTCAAAAAGCTGAAAGCACGTATTCGCCGAGTTCGCTCAACAAAAAATATGGCGGATGTTCTTCTTTTGCATGACAATGCGAGACTAGGCACACCAGCCGTTACACCACTGCAGAAATTGGGATGACAAGTCTTACCTCACACCCCATAGAGCCCTGACCTGGCACCATCAGACTTCCATCTGTTCGGGTCACTAAGGAAGCTCATTGTGGGATTCATTTTGAAGATGAGGAGGCTGTGAAAACGTCCGTGCGTCAATGGCTTAGGAAGCAAGACCGTGTGTTTTACCACACTGGAATACATGCCCTAGTTAAAAGGTGGACAAAAACTGTGCAAAAGGACGGAGATTATATTGAATAGCGACAAATTAATCGTCAATGTTGTAGTTTTCGAGCTATGTAAATAGGATTCAATTTTCTTGGGAATTAAAAGAGCAAAAAATAGGAGGCATTACTTTTTGACCCACCCTCGTAGATATAAACGAACGGTTGTCCAGTGTTGGTCGTTGAGGCACACGAGCAGAAGCAGGTGTAGAAGTGGAGGTTGTATGTTACAGTTTAATGGAGAAAGTTGTTTCTTTACTGAACAACTTGGGAAGAAATGGTGTAAAACACTTCTCTACTGCATGATTAGCCCACCAGGGTCCCGTTTTAATTGAAAAAATTGATCGTCAAGGCGGAGTTTGTTACCAAAGGGAAGTTAAATATATAAAGTACTTTAGACACTCCATACACTTTACATATCTCAGTTTTTCACGATAAAACATGTAATCTTAATAAAGGAAATCCTTCTACATTGTAAGACGTTCTCTTGAATTTATTTATCTTGTTTGTCCTAACATTTGGTGCATATAATACATCTCTTCGGTCTCATATTTTTATTTTTCTGAAAGTAATTATTAACATTTAATGAACATTCTGAAATAAAGTAATGAAAAAGTTAAAAAAAAGTAAGCAAAATCAACAAAAAGGAAAAGATAAATTAAATATTGGAAAGAGTTTGTTCCAACAGTTCTTTTCTTCGGTAACTAAACAACATTAACCACTATGCTTGAAAAACTGTTAGAAAATTGCTAATAGTGTTCAAAAATTATCATGCACTGCATTCATTCCTTACTTTGAAAACAAGTAAAAAACATAAAGTGCGTGCATTAGAAAGCTGATTGGAGATTTTGTCTGGATTACTGTATGTATGACAGTTATAGTTAGTTAAGTGCAGAGGTTCTACTCCCATCAGACCTGGACCGGTAGGACCAAGGTCCCAGGCCTCCTTCTACCCGGGAGCGATGGATACTCCGGGACTCTTTCCATAGGGCAATACCTGATTTCTTAAAAAGCCCTCCCCCCACTGAGTACAACGTCAAGACGGAATGGAAGTTGATACGCCACTTACGCGCGTCAACCCCGCAGGGAAGACTACCGAAAACCTCGGTGGGGCCGCCTGGTGATCTAGCACACTTTCTACTAGCGCTGCAGGCTAGTACCCGGGACTTACGAGGCAACCCTCTAACCCCTCCGGGCGGTCGTAGCTTGGCCGCAGGTACCCAGTTCCTCGTGGGTGTCGAGAACTCACTACCCCCTCGAGTCCAACCCAATCCGAACAACTCCCACTTAGGGAGGGGCTCGAATGTTCTGCCCGAGGTTCCTCCAGTAACACCATGCATAATGGCAAACCTGGAACTCTGACCTAAATAAACTCATACCATCACGGAACTTGAAAACTTAAATTCAATTCAAATGTCCCGATCTCGATTCCCGCCTGGTGTGGGAACATTTTTCTTAGCCATTCCCTATCCCTCACAGGGTCTGGAAGTATGAATGTGCAAATGAACGTGAGTTCTTTTTTTTAATTTACGTCCTCGAACGTTAAGTCATATTGGACGATGAATGGAATGGGTGAAATGATGCTCAAATGACCCCAGGCTCCATTGACATTCATCTTTCAAGATAATGGAAAACCCCGGAAAAAACCTTATCCAGGTAACTCACCCTGACCGAGATTCGAACTCTAGACCTCTTGAATGTGAGGCAGACACTCTACCACCACGCTACCAAGGCGAGCTGGACGTGAGTTGTTAAGTAGTAAAACTCGTATACCCAACACTAATGAAGCTTACATTTCAATGATCAACATGATCGGCAGTTGTTTCTAAAGTCCTAAAATAAGTTTAAAAATGAAACAATTTATTTGTGATGCATTTATTTACTTATTTAATTTGTATTTTATTTGTTAATATTTTGAGCGAAAAACTTCAGAGATATTACTTATTATTTGTCTAAATTTTCCAATACCTATACTGATGTTCAAATGAGAAGTCGTTATTCATTTCTTAGTTCATATTTACGCAAAGAGAACGGACTTTCAAACGCATCACACAGTGACCAGCTCTTTGAAGAGTTGACTAACGCTTAAATCCAATTGTATTTGCATTTTAACATTTATACGAGGGGGTACCCAAAAGAAACCGGACTCCGAGGGCGCTGCCACTCGTAGACGTAGTGCAGGGTTCTCACGCTAGATGGTATTAGTAGAGACTTTCATGAAACAACTGTGAAGACTGCGTCAGTGTAGAACTGAATGAGCAAGTGTGTTATTGTGTTTCTCTGGCTGTTGGTGGCTTACCTTTGCGAAGTCGTTATGGCAACTTTAAAAGAACAAAGAGTGTGTGTGAAATGTTGTTTCCTGCTTAAAAAACTGCAACGGAGACACGCCAAATGCTTCAGGAAGCTTTCCAGGAGGATGCTATGAGCCGCACACAGGTTTTCGAGTGCTTTGGGCGCTTTAAACGGGAGGAGATGTGTGTTAAAGACCAAGCTCGTTCTGGACGCCCTTCAACATTGCGAAATGTGGAGAACATTGAAAATCTCCGCCAAAAGATCAACGGGGATCGTCGCCAAACAATCAACCAAATTTCAGCAGCGACAGGTATCAGTTGGAGCCCGTTCCAGCGGATTTTGAGGGAGGATTTACACATGAGACGTGTTGCTGCTAAATTTGTTCCGCGCTTTCTCACAGAGGAGCACAAAACCATCCGCATGAATGTGTGTCAGGACTTAAAAACAGAGATTGCACGTGATCCAAACTTCTTGAACAAAGTCATTACAGGGGATAAGAGCTGGTGTTACGGGTATGACCCAGAAACCAAGCAAGCGTCATGCCAGTGGAGGACTCCCAACTCTCCCAGGCCAAAAAAGCAAGGCAAGTGAGGTTAAATGTGAAGATGGTGATCATTGTCTTGTTTTGATGTTCGTGGAATTGTGCATTGGGAATTCGTACCTACTGGCCAGACTGTTGAGCAACACTTTTACTTGGATGTTTTAAGGCGTCTGCGAGAGGATGTGAGGAAGAAACGCCCGGAACTTTGGCGATCAGGTGACTGGTTTCTGCATCACGATAACGCTCCAGCACACACGGCCTTACGAGTGACCCACTATTTGGCATCTCAGAGGTGGTCTGTCGTTCCCCACGCTCCGTATTCAGCAGGACCTAGCCCCTTGCGACTTTTTCCTATTTCCACAAGTAAAATAAAAAAACGCTAAAGGGGAGCGTTATGACGATGTGGAGGCGATAGAAACAGCTTCGCAAAGGGCACTGGACAATATCAAACTTGAAGAGTTCCAAACATGCTTCCAGTAGTGCGAAAAGAGACTTTACAAGTGCATTGCATGTAATGGAGAGTATTTTGAAGGTGACTGAAGCAGTTTTGTAAAAAGATTCATTAATAAGGATTTTATGACAACAATCCGGTTTCTTTTGTGTCTCCCCTCGTACATGAATCATAAGTTTGCCTGTGTTTAATTTTGTCTTACCACTCCTTTACCAGATGTCTGTGTGGCACCTGTGCACCAGAGAATATTACCGCAATAAAAAATGGGACGGTGCATTGAAGCATTGCTGTATTACTAATAAGATGGTGCTCTAGTCCTGATAGGACGATGAAAAGACAACTGAACTTCATTTCGTTGTTTTAGAGATTTTTAGGACACCCTTATAATTCTTACACTGTCTATATTGTGATCTTGAAACCATATTTTGCTTATACTAACACTTGAAAATGCTGGTCTGTAAAGGAATTTTATTTTCATTTCATCTGTGTAGCTCCTTTTAACTGCTATGATCTACCTGAATCTTGCAGTTAATAAACAGTTGATAATTTTACATAAACCCGAGCTTACACTTCCAGAGTCTGACGGAGATCGCGGATGATTCTAAAGTAAAGAATAATTCTCCTACCCACTCGGAAATTCAACTCGGACTTCTGGTTCGACGGAAAACTTTGAACTGTTCGCCAACGCAAAGAAAGTCTCTGATAGACATGTGCTACCCTTACACAGTGCAACAAGTTCAGGAATGTGTGTGATCGAGAGCGCATTCTGCACAAGGAATAGAACTGTTAAAAGAAACATGCGTCCTATTCACCCAGTATATTAAAACCGAGAAGATTTATTCACAAAAGTAGAAGACGTTAGAATGTTTTTGAATGGGCTGTAACTGAAGTGATCTGAGTGTCATAAAACTGCCAGGCAGGTTATTGGAGCAGTGTGTAACCTCCCTTGCACACCATTCTCTGGGACTTTCTTTGCTGTAGTGAACTGTAGATACTTTCACTTCAACATTACGCATTATTGTAAGCCTAGTAATGTGGTTAGTTGAGTCCTGGATTTATCTCGCATTGCGGTTGGACTTTGGACCAGAGCAACCGCGTTTAAATGTACTTGAATGAAACTGCTTCCGGTTAGTAAATTCAAGACATATAGACATATAGAAGAACTCTTATGGGGCAAAAATTCAGCTTATTTGCGATTATAATTTCTCTCAATAGGTTACTAATCTCGTTAAATAAAACCAATTACAATCCCCTCTTCTGTATTTCATCTCTTTCAGTAACTTTTAGAAGCATGCGCCCTTGGGAATTTTCTTGTGAATTATAATAAACACTGAAATTGTAGTATTATGCCTATAGATCCCAGTAAACGCTCTGTTAGGGACATAGGCACAAAATATTGGTTGAACGGTTAACTCTAAACTCTAACACCCTTAAAAACGTGTCGTAGAGCCATGGTCATAAACTGGAAAATGTACAAAAACATACATTCATCTTAGTGGTAGAGCTAGATTAGATAACCAGCGGACCTTAGCATTGATCTACAGTTGCATCTTTTGTGTATACAACCGCCAGAGGAACTGATGAAATGAAGGGACTATACCATATATATATATATATATATATATATATATATATATATATATATATATATATATATATAGGGCTCCCGAAGGAACACTTTTCGAAAAGGGTTGGTCTCGGAAGAGTATAGTTCCCGACATCTAATCAAGCAAAATATTACAATGCCAGAGCAGTTTGGATTTAGAGCCAAACATTCCAAAACGCTGCAACTACTCAGAGTCACAGAACACATAACTCACGGGTTTAACATTCGCAAATCAACAGGGGCATTCTTGCTCGACGTTGAACGGGCATTCGACAGGGTGTGGTACGCAGGACTGCTCAAACAGCTTAAAACATTGAACATACACGACATATTAATAAAGCTCATCGCGAACAACTTACACGACCGCAAATTTCAATCGAAAGTTAACAACCACTTATCGACACCCCGCCCAATCAAGGCGGGAGTCCCTCAGGGAAGTATCCTATGGCCGATTATCTTTAACAAACAAATTACACAGATCTGTACATCTGCGCAGATGACACAGCAATTGTGGCACAATCAGCCAAACTGGATTTCATCCACCGGAGACTACAAAGTGCTCTGAAATGTGAAATGTGTAGTGTTTAACGCCCGCTTTTACTACATACGGCACCGCAGGTGATGACACTTATGATACATGAGATGAAGATGGAGCACCGGTGGAATGAGATGGCGGGGAAACCGCAGATCCCGGAGAAAACCCGCCCCAGCGCCATGTTGTCCACCACAAATCTCACTTTGCGGTCGCCTGGGATCGAACCCGGGCCGCCTTGGTGAGAGCCAAGCGGTCTAACCACTGAGCCATGGTGCGGCCCAGGGCGCTCTGAATAACCTAGAAGAATGGTTCACAAAATGGCGTATTAAAGTAAACCCAAGGAAAACACAAGCCTAATATTCACCAAAAAGCTTAAACACAGATTCGGAAGCCATCAGCCCCCCACTCTCTATATTCGGAAAAAATATTGAGTGGACGGACACCGTCACATGGCTAGGACTAAAGATGGACCAAGGAATGACGTGGAAAAAGCACGTCCACCAAATCAGGGGTAAAGCCAACGATCAATTAGGCAAGCTCTACCCCCTCATAAACATGAACTCGCAAATAAACATGAACTTAGGACTCACCCTATAAAAACACTTATAAGCCCCATATTCACCTATGCAACTCCGGTGTGCCGCCAAAACATATATACTAAAATTACAAACATTCCAAAACAAAATATTACGAGTGATAGCGAAAGTACCTCACACAGCACCAGCTGACCTACTACACAGCGAGCTAAAAATGCACACAGTAGAAGAATTGATTAAGAAATTAGCCTATGACACTTATAAAAACCTTAGAGAAACAACACAACCCTCTAATAACACGCCTTGGAAACTACACAACAGAAATAAACATACACGCACGACCACTACCTCTTTTCGAGAGAAGACTCACACATCATGACGACGATGACGACGTACAGAACTTCCTAGACAACCTAATCAGAGATGACTGACACAGACAGGCTGTTACTGCTATAATCCCTTCACTAATCTTCTTCTTATACTGACTATTTTCAGAACCCTGCCCGCACAGAGCCCTCCAAGCCCTTGAAAACAGTCAAGGCGGCCCGGGAGTCCGAGGGCCTCCCACCAGTGTCCTACAGGCACAGAGACAGCGGGCGACTGCAGATGGAGTAGGACACACCGACGACGCAGCGCAAGGACTAATGCAATGACGAACGACCACGCCGGAACAAAGGACGACCAAACACATTGTTTGCATAGCATGCTACGTACCAACAACTGACAAGCCTAGGAAACTAGGACTATAAGTAGGATAGCTAATAACCATAACACTACCAATCCCTGAATAACAGGTCACTAAGGCCTGAACATTAGTATTACAATACAGATAGACTTAAACAGCACTTATAAATAATATATAAGTTACATGAATAATTAGCTCTATATACTTAACACTGACTAACAGGTCTACCCGGCCTGAGCCATAGATATACAATCTAACTTACGCATGATTAACACTTGGTGGTGCCCAGGTTTCATGGTCACCACAAAGAAGCAACGTTGACGCGCTCGCATGCAACGCATGTCAGCTTAGTAGATTCCACATACTAACCGGGGTGCTATGCGGGACCCGACTAAGAAGCATGAAAATAAATGCACCTAAACTAATCTAAAAGACACGCAACTAACACGTGGAGGTTTTTTTAGTGAGTATGCCTGGGCCCCTCAGGGCACAGGGACCCTCACGCTGTCGGCCATCGCACGTGGGCCTTCGCCTGTAACTGGGTTTTCCCCCTCCACGGTAAAAAAAAAGGTTTGGGTACGCTTAACTGATATTGCCGCCTAGGCGGGGTTGGGAGACGCCCCGAGTAGTTGGTCTGCCAGTGCACAGTCATCCTATAAAAGTTGACTTGCGAAAGTGACGCATCCATTTCCACCATATAATGTGAGAAGGTCATTTTAAATTGGTAAGTAAATGCCCTACTGGAAAACGTCGCGGAGAATCAAGTCTTTCTCTCACGGGGTCAAGGAACTGTTTGTGTTAATGGGATTAGAGAGAGAGAGAGAGAGAGAGAGAGAGAGAGAGAGAGAGAGAGAGAGAGAGAGAGAGAGAGAGAGAGAGAGAGAGAGAGAGAGAGAGAGAGAGAGAGAGAGAGAACACAATTGTACTCCAGAGAAAAAGAAAAGGATAGAAATGGGTCATTTCATTGATGAGAATTTCATTATTTTGTCTCAAATTCATGCTTATATTTAAGAGAAAATGATACGTAAATGTCGCAAGACTCTTTTTAAAGAAAAACAAAAAGATTTTAACAAATTCATATGGAGTTGAATAGATACAATTGATTTTAATTCTTATTATTTTTCAAAGTTATGTGCAGCTTTATATCAGGCCTGACATAGCACCTGAGATGTTCACAGCAGTAAAGCGGAATCAAATTCTATCACTAATTTATTCTATGTTGAGAAGTTATGCTGTTACTTTTGACTGGGTAATGTTAGATATAAATTGATTCCTACTGGACAGAAGTGAAGTAGCAAAGAGCTCTATTCCAGCCAATGAAGGTTGTGGAAGTGTAGCGAGACGCGGTGAGCATTGGTACTGTTAGATGCAAAACTCGATTATAATTGTAGTAGCTAGCAGCGCGCGCGCGCGCGCGCGCGCACACACACATACACACTCACACACACACACACATTAGGTGGAACCACTTTTTATACCGGTTTTGCGCTCTTGTAGTCAGAAAGGGTGGAGAAGAAGGGAAATGCCTTGACAATAAGTAGTTTATTTATTGTCCTAAAAAGGCTTTTGACACTGTAGATCATACTATATTACTAAAGAAACTTGAGTATGCTTGTGTAAGAGGACTTCCTCTCAACTGGTTTCAGCATTATCTCAGTAATATGAAACAATTTGTAAATATGAACAACATTTCCAGTTCTCTATGAACAATTCATCATGGTGTTCCACAAGGTTCTGTATTAGGTCCTATATTATTCGGGATGTTCCTACGCATCTAACACACCTGTAAGTTCAGAGCACAGTTGTTGGACTTCTCTCACTGACAAAGACGGATTCTTCTGTGTGAGTGCATTACATGCACCACAATTCTTTTTTCGCCGCTTTGTAAAGGTTTTTCCTTGCGATGCCTCAGCCAAAAACTGGTGGTAGTCTCTGCCATTATACATATAATAAGTACACGCGCACTAAACGATCAATAAAATAATTTAGCTCTCGCACTCGGCACAACACACCTTCAAATGGTGATATATGACTAATCCAGCTGAAAACAAGGTCAGTGATAAATCACATCAACAAATATGTCATCACCACCCCTAAATCACGTGCTATCGTGTACGTGCTTGAGAGCAAAGGAACCTCCTCTTTCCTACGTTTAAGAATTAACATGCATTTCAGATAAATCAACTCTCTTGCGTAATATGCTTAATTCAAGCAGTTACGAAAATATAAATTTGACAATTTTCTTCCAACAAATAAAGATATATCACTATGTTAAATAACGAACTAATCTTTACCGCACAACAGTCTATACTATAGCAGCCTATCAGAGGTGATAAGGTCACGTGACCGGTTAGAGATACGGGGCAAGCTTATGTGAAACAAGGATTAAAAGATCCCCAAGAAATTGCAGGCATCCTGCACTTGAATACAAGCACATTGGTGTTATAAGGTCATGCATGTGAATAGTTTCTTGAATTTGAGTGAAGAATGCATAGTTATTGTTACTCTTCAGAATATAAATACCTGCAAGGAATAAAAGCAAAATGGAGTACATTGTATTACCAATTGTAGACAAAGAAACATAGAATACCTTGATATAACCCGCGTCCTTCGGCAAATACGAGAGTGGGTCAAAAGGTAATGCCTACTATATTTTTTCCTTAAATAAGTAAGTCATGTGAAAACTTTGAATTTGGCGCAATTCCTCAAACCTTCTTCTCCAATCCCCTGCAGTAGTAACTTCCTAAGTCAAAAGGTGGCAGCACTGCATCCTCTTGCAAAATGGCTGACATCGACATTCATATTAGACAGCGTTCTGTGATTGAATTTTTGACTGCGGAAGGTGAAGCGCCAATTCGCATTCACGAAAGTCTAAAAAATGTGTATGGTGATGCAACGGTGGATGTCAGCACTGTTAGACGATGGGTTCGTCGCTGTAACGAAGCTAAGCGGCAAACACCATTGACAGATGAAAAGCGAAGCGGCAGGCCGGTGACTGCTGTGACTCCATGCAACATTCAGCGAGCCGATGACATCATTCGTGGTGATCGCTGGGTAACAACAAGTGAATTGTGTCGCATTACCTCTCTCAGTAAAGGCAGTGATGACAATTATTCAACAATTGGGTTACCCAAAAGTTTGTTCACGTTGGGTACCAAGAGTGCTAACCGCCCAAAACAAATAAACAAGGAAAACAATAGTCTCCGAGCACTTGCAGCGCTTCAATTTGGAGGGAGAGGGGTTTCTGGAAAAATTGTTACTGGAGACGAAACGTGGGTTCATTTTTTTGCACCCGAATCAAATATGTAGTCAATGGAATGGCATCAAACAACGTCACCAAAGGGAAATAAACTCAAAACTCAGCGGTCGGCAGGTAAAGTTATGGCGACAATGTTTTGGGATGCAGAGGGTGTGCTTATGATTGATTTTTTTGGAGCAATGATGCACAATATATTCTGTCCAATACGCCAGAACTCTCAAAAAGCTGAAAGCACGTCTTCGCCGAGTTCCCCAACAGAAACTATGGCGGATGTTCTTCTTTTGCATGACAAAACTGTAGAAAAGGCCGGAGATTATATTGAATAGTGACAAATTAATCGTCAATCTTGTAGTTTTCAAGCTATGTAAAACTGGATTAAAGTTTCTTTGCAATTAAAGGAGAGTGAGAAAAAATAGGAGGCATTACTTTTGATCCACCCTAGTAGAACTGAATTGGATTGTTCAGGTGGCTTCATTTGTGGTCAGCATTCGGAAGGTTCGCGTTTGATTCCCGTGGCCGACCTACCTTACCCATATCCTTCTTGGAGGGTTTCCCGCCAGGAGAATGCTGTGTAGGTTAATTACTTCCTCCGAATTTACAGTTGCTCCGTTTCATCTCCATTATCATTTCCCATCATCTCTCATCTGGTGGTCTCTTTCAGGGTAGAACTGTCGGCGTTGCATGAGAGGATGATATGCTCTGAGTGAACCACTTCCTCCTCCGGTAGGTCGGTTGCCGGTCTCCAAACCCAGGTCTCGTGGTGGGACTATTTCGGAATCACATTAGTGAAGCATGATTATTGGCCTCACGATGATGCTACGCCAAGTTATAGCGGTGATCTCGCTTCGATCTCGATCAGAGTCCTATCCCAGGTTATGCGTGGGTGTGTAATAAAAGTAAGGATTACATTGGACTGGAAGGTTGAAACATTTAATAGCTTTTGAAGTATTCACTTAAATCGAGAAATTGCCGACCAGTGGAAACTAATATATATATATATCCGGGATTAACGTAGTTGAATCTTGTACTGCGCGATAACTCCTGATTCTATCACTGAGGCAAGATAAGGAACATAATTACCTGAGTGCCTTAAATGGCAGGCTTTGATCTGTGGATAAAAGTAATAGAAGTATCTAGCAAACTGTGTAGGCGATGCTCTAACTTTACCTCTGTGATACGTTCTGAGAGAGATATTCTATGGAGAGAACTGGTGTCGGTTCAGCTGTTAGACAACAATTATTGGGGAATATTAAATGGTAGTTTAAGGCTGTTAATGTGAACGGATTTTGGTTTAAAATAGCTTATGCATGATTTAAAAAATGTTGTACACTTTAAAGATTGCTGGTCTGCTGGAGAGTAATAATATAAGATAGAGAGGTCTGTTTCTAAGGATAAATAGTGCCAAAGTATTGTTTGATATGACGTATCTTGTTTGTCATGTCCTCAAATGCTAAGTAGGAAGAAAATATGGATATTGATGAACAACCAACTATAGAAAGTGAGGATAAAGTTATGGAATATGGAAAACTGTGCGAGATGAATGGAAAACTGTGCGAGATGAATGACAAAGCAGACGCCAATTCACCTGATACTAGTGCATCATCTATCGTAGCAGAAGCAAATGGCGATACTCGAGCTAAGCGACAGATAAAGAAAGAGGATAGTGGAATTTCTCTGGAGAAGTCAGAAGACAGCTCTGAAGATGAAACTTCCGGAAGACTTCAGGAAGTAGATAACAGTGTTGGTAACAATGTTAGATCTACAAAGCCGAGTACATATTTTCCTAAACTTAAAAGTAAAACTAAGAACAGATATTACCGACTTAAGGAGGGCAGAGATACTGGCCGAGAAAGTTCAGAAGAAGAAATTTCCTCTGAGGAAGAATCTGCAAAGCAAAGAAATGGTAAAAACAGCCCTGATTCAAAGAACGGAAATTACCGACTTAAGGAGGGCAGAGATACTGGCCGAGAAAGTTCAGAAGAAGAAATTTACTCTGAGGAAGAAACTGCAAAGCAAAGAAATGGCAAAACAGCCCAGATTCAAAGAACAGGAATTACCGACTTAAGGAGGGCAGAGGTACTGGCCGAAAAATTTCAGAAGAAGAAATTTCCTCTGAGGAAGAATCTGCAAAGCAAAGAAATGGGAAAAACCGCCCAGATTCAAAGAACAGAAATTATCGATTTAAGGAGGGCAGAGGTACTGGCCCAGAAAGTTCAGAAGAAGAAATTTCCTCTGAGGAAGAGTCTGCAAAGCAAAGAAATGGGAAAAACCGCCCAGATTCAAAGAACAGAAATTACCGACTTAAGGCGGGCAGAGGTGCTGGCCCAGAAAGTTCAGAAGAAGAAATTTCCTCTGAGGAAGAGTCTGCAAAGCAAAGAAATGGGAAAAACAGCCCAGCTTCAAAGAACAGAAATTACCGACTTAAGGCGGGCAGAGGTACTGGAAAAGAAAGTTCAGAAGAAGAAATTTCCTCTGAGGAAGTGTCAGCAAAGCAAAGACATGGGGAAAACAGCCCAGATTCAGGGAATCAGGAGAGTAGCTCCACTCCAGATGATATAGAAATGGAAGAATCTGAGGATTTGGCTGCAGTCAACACAAATGGAACTGATTATACAAGAAAATGTTCCAGAAATTCAGAAAGTGAAGAATGTGACTCCGTTGCTACAAAAGAGAGAAAGACTGAACCCTCGGAAACTGAACATGAGGAGGATGAGGAAGAAGAAACCCCGAGCGTACTGCTCAAGCAGAAGCCAAAACATAAATGGTTTATCGTGCAGGAAGTTATAACTAGACAGAAAGGTGTGAGTGGTCGATGTCAAAGAGCAGAACTGTTTCAACAACGTTGCTATGGCTCCTTACACGTTGTGCAACGCTTAGAATTGATGTATAAGCTAGAAGCACATCGTGGTTGTGTAAATGCTCTCCATTTTAACAATTTTGGCACTCTTCTAGCCAGTGGATCTGATGACGCAAGCATTAAGGTGTGGGATTGGCCACTTGGAAAGCTTCTGGTGTCATATGACAGTGGTCATAGGAGTAATGTTTTCCAGGCAAAATTTCTTCCTTTGACTGGTGACACACACATAGCTTCTAGTGGACGTGATGGGCAAGTTCGTCTAGCAGAGCTTTCTTCCACTGGGGTTTGTCGCTTAACTCGTCATCTGGCTCAACATCGAGGACCAGTACATAAACTGGCTGTGCAGGAAGAAACACCACATGTGTTTCTTAGCTCTGGTGAAGATGCTCTTGTAATAAGCATTGATGTCCGTGTAGCTGAAGCAGAGAAATTACTGTATGTTAAAGATGGGGAACAGAAAATTCCATTATACAGCATTCACTCAAATCCACTAATTAACAACGAGTTTTGTGTAAGTGGTCGAGATAATTATGTACGCATCTATGATAAGAGAAGGGTATCAAAAAGCTCTCCACTCAAGAAGTTTTGCCCGGGGCATCTGGTACGGGAAAAAGGAACGTCTGGCAACTACACTCATGTTACCTGTGCTGTTTTCAATTATAATGGAACAGAAGTCCTTGGCTCATATAATGATGAAGATATATATTTGTTTGATACAAGACAGTCTGATGAGTGTGAATACATTTACAGATATCAAGGACACAGAAACAATGCTACAGTGAAAGGTATCAGCTTCTTTGGACCAAAGAGTGAATTCATTGTGTCAGGTTCAGATTGTGGAAACATATACTTCTGGGATAAGGAAACGGAATCCATCGTGTAATGGAAGGCTGGTGATGAAAATGGTGTGGTGAATTGCTTAGAGCCACATCCACAAATGCCAATTTTGGCAACCAGTGGGCTAGACGATGATGTGAAATTATGGATGCCTTCTTCTGAACAGGAACCTGCCATGGATGGCCTTAGATGTGCAGTGTTATCAAATCACAGGGATCGTGAAGATGAAAGAGAACGTGATACAGATGGTTATGATGAAGAAATGCTATGGAACTTGTGTGGACAGATAGGGCGGGCTGAACGTAGAAGAAGGAACCAGCAGAATAACCCAAATTTGTCTTCAAACACTGGATATGGTGGGCAGAGACCTTACTCAGAAGCAGCTGATAATGATTCATACAATAGTGATAGCTCTAGCAGCTCTGACAGTGATGGGGCAGAGGTTCTATGCTCTCTATCATAATTCTAAAAAAAAGAAGAAATGGGGAAGAAAAGAAAGAACTCATTGTTTATTATGTATTTACAAAAGGTATGTTAAGTTAGTTCTCAGATAATTTCTCCTATTTAACTAGTTGAGCACAGCTACTGTACATGTTGTGTAATGTGAATAAACTTAACAGTAATTTAGAGGGCTTCTGAAATCCATGATCTGCTACTCAACGAGATTTTGTGACTTTGCTTCCTTCCAGTACGGAAAGTTAGTTTAGGATAATTTGTTAATGGATATGACATTAAAGATATCTGTGTTTTGAAAAAGAAAAAACTTCTTTAAAGTAAAGAAATATATATATATATTTTATTTAATGAAATTCTGAACATTTGAAAGCAAATTTTGGTGCTTCAACATTTTAAGTATATGAATGTTAAAAGAGAGTGATTTACTCTAAAACCCCAAGCATAATAAAGAATTTGATGTTATTGCAGAGAAGAGATGTAGCAGCAAACAGTTCCAGCAACATCTAATGTTTGGATTTCATTGCAACTAGGAATGTTTTACATTAAGTATTTATAAAGGCATGGAATGCATGACCCAAATACAACGAATCTTGGTATCAATCTTTGTTAAAACTTGGGATTGTTTGAGATACTATTAGTCAAACACTGAAAAAAAAAAAGATCTTATTTTGTGATAATTGAAGTCATTAAGAAGTTGAAAAATTTAGAAATGTGTTTATGTAGACATGAATGTTATTTAGAAACTAGTTGAATAAATAAAGGTAATCAGAAAAAAAACAGCAATTGTGGTTTATTCCAATTGTAAATATATCCCGCTCAGTATTAAGCTACTTGAAACAGCCTGCTTTTGTCTCAAAATATCTTGAGACTTTCATACACATAAATCAGAGAATAAGCTCAAGAAAAGTATACCAAAATTTTATTTTGAAAATCTGGTTCTACAGAGTTCCACGATGGAGGTATGAATCAGCCCAATATAATCTTACCAATAATAAAATATTATTGACTGTCTCCAGATTAACTAGTAAGCAGTTACTTAACTTTATAATATGTGATACTGTGTTTTACCGACAGCAATAACTGCAGGTTAGCAAACCTCAGCTTTTAACCAGAGATCGTTAGCCGCTCAACTTCAAAATTAGAAATCTCTCAACAGTTAATTTCCCTTTTAATCATCTGGAGGGGAATGAAGTAATATGGGGACAATAATCACACTTAAGTACCCCAAGAAAAACCATGCACAAAATAACGTTTCCCAATCCTATCTCATCTTCCATTGTACAATCATAAGCCTGTCTGTCTGTCTGTCTGTCTGTCTGTCTGTGTGTGTGTGTCTATTCGGAGGGTATTCCAGCACTTGAGCAGACGGCTTATTGTATATCAGTCCTCGGAAGAAAGGAGGAGATGCAGGTACCTCACAAGTGGCATCACAGCCACGTTGGTTCCCTAACAGGAATTCTAAGTCATAATCATACAAATGTGTCACACTACAAAACAAAACATATTTCTAAGTAATGGTACAGAACGATGCATTAGTTTTCCGATGGACAAGGGTGTTGGAGAGGCAAGGGGAGCCAAATCCGATTATCGTTTAGTTGAGTCTGGTGAGAGGAAAGGTCAGGTTTACCTGCTATTAACACCACATTCCCCTCCTTCAACTTCCCCAAGCAGGTAGGGGAAGATGAACGTAATAACGATTAATGCTACCTTTAAGCACTCTACCCAGCCATAACAATAACGATAACTTCAGTGATAATGGTAATGATATTGATAATAATGATGATAATAATAATGATGATGGCAATAACGATGACCATCATTATGATGATGATAATAATAATGATAATGATGATAATGATAATGATAATGATAGTAATAATAATAATAATAATGATAATGTTGATGATGATAATAATAATAATAATAATAATAATAATAATAATAATAATAATAATAATAATAATAATAATAATAATAATAATAATAATAATAATAATAATAATAATAATAATAATAATAATAATAATAATAATAATAATAATAATAATAATAATAATAATAATAATAATAATAATAATAATAATAATAATAATAATAATAATAATAATAATAATAATAATAATAATAATAATAATAATAATAATAATAATAATAATAATAATAATAATAATAATAATAATAATAATAATAATAATAATAATAATAATAATAATAATAATAATAATAATAATAATAATAATAATAATAATAATAATAATAATAATAATAATAATAATAATAATAATAATAATAATAATAATAATAATAATAATAATAATAATAATAATAATAATAATAATAATAATAATAATAATAATAATAATAATAATAATAATAATAATAATCATAATGATGATGATGATGATGATGATCATGAAGATGATGATGATCATGATGATGATGATGATGATGACGATGATGAGTGAGTGAATGTGGTGTTTAAGGGCCCGTCGACAACAAGGTCATTTGGGCCCCTGATGACGATGATGATGACGATGATGATGATGATGATGGTGATGATGATGATGATGATAATGATAATAAATAGTGGCCTCTTTACCATAGTTGATGTTTCTTAAAGGTACCGTAAATATAGAAAACATTACCAATTTATTGATTCTTTACTCCCTTTACCAGGCTGCAATCTGGACCTTCCTAAGCACATGCTCCATGGTTCTGTTTTGTTTGTGCACCAGCGACATCAGCTTTGTAGCCTAGTAATTATTGTTGTAATGATATCCCTTAGAGTGTGCAGCGTGGCAGGGATGGTAGGGTGTTGATGTATGGAAGGAGGAGAGTGGGTGCCTGAACACTACCTTGGGGAACGCCAGCTCTAATGGGATGGGATGAGGATAAGATTCTGTCGTCGTAGACAGCAATGTTTCTGTCAGTGAGGTAGGAGTGAATGAAATGAATTAAGTACGAAGGGGTTTGGTAGGTGATGAGACGGGAGAGTAAGCCTTCGTGCCATACGCTGTCGAATGCTCTGATGATATCTAGGAGTAGTGCTGAAATGAACTGCTTCCTGTTAAAGGCTGGGTAAACTTCACAACTTCTGTTGAGTGCCCAGCCTATACGAGAATCATTGCTCTAATCAAAGCAAAAAACAATTATGGCTGAAATTGCAATTTTCCAGCAGAATTTACATAGGTCTCTTGTGCCAACACAAGAACTATTAATTAACAGCAACTTTATGCACTTGCAAAACTCGGAGGTACAGATTCTCTGTATACAAGAACCAAATACTTATGACAATAAGGTCGCTGGCTTTTGCTCCAAGTATATGAATCATTGGACGTTTCTAAAAGACACTGTGCTGCTATTGTATCAAATTATAAAAACAGTTTCATGCTACAACAATTTTCTACCCCCGATATAGTTCTTGTAAACATAAGTATCCAATCGTTTAATGTGTATATTTGTAACATTTACTGTGACAAGGATCTTCATAAAATAATAGATGAACTGAAAATAATCTGTGCAAAACTGAAAGACCACCATTTGTTAATTAGAGGAGATATTAATGCTAAAATTTCTGCATGGTCAAGTCCTCAGACTGATGAACGGGGCAAACTTTTTTACGAATTTTGTTGTATGAAGAACCTTACCATCCTCAACGAGGGGCATAAGCCTACATACAGATGTGGTGACACTACAAGCTTTATAGACATCAGTGCCTGCAATTCTAACTTATTACCTTTCATTTCGGACTGGTCAGTTAGTGATAAAGCTTCCCTTTCTGATTATGCCCTTATTGAAGTAAAAATTAACCCTACCATCAAAACCTGTGGCAATTTACAGGGAATGTACTTAACAAGAAAATCCCAGACAAAAAATGTATTGTGGTCTCATTTCCAGAGATCAACAGTCCAACATTCTGAAATCTTGACTCAACAGCTACATAATGCTAATAACCCAGAATTGCTGAATAGTTTTGTTAATAAGTTTATGGACATTATCATTAAACTATGTGAATGTCATCTTCCTAAGCTTTCACAAACACCTTTAAAAGTTTCTTGTGGAATGCTGATCTCACCATCATGAGGAAAAGAGTCCTAGCTTGTTATCGTAGATTTCAACGATCGAAGTGTAATGTTCTCTGAGTGAAATATGAAGAGATTTACAGAAAAGTGAAATCAGAATATGGCACTATGATAAAACAAGTGAAAGCCAACAGTTGGAAATCCTTCTGTTCCACACAAGTGAATCCGTGGGGTATGGCATATAAATATTCCAGAAAACCTAAAAACTTTAATAATATGCTTACAACACTGAAAACTGACAGTGGAGACATGATGACTGCTAAAGAAACTGCAGACGCCTTGGCTAATAAATTTTTCCCTGACAACACATTGGATAATGATCAGCAAAGCTTAATCCATGCTGAAATTAATACTGTACCCGCCACCACAGAGGATTACGTTTTTTCTTCAAAAGAAGTAGATTATGTCATCTTAAACCTTAAAAACCGGAAAGCTCCTCAGGTCTAGATGCACTTTCAGCCAATATAATCAAGAATATCACCCTTTCACATCCTACACTCTTTAAGGAAGTTTTTAACCAATGTTTAGTACTTGGTGTTTTTCTGGATAGATGGAAAACAGCTGTAGTAAAAATAATTCCCAAGCCTGTGAGTGACACTACATCAACATCTGCTTACTGTCCCATTAGCCTATTGCCTGTTTTAGGGAAGTGTTTAGAGAAGCTCATTATTGATCGCATACTGTTTCATCTAGATTCCAAGAATCTCATTAGCGATCTTCATTTTGGCTTCAGACCTGGGAAGTCTACAGAATCAGCCATCTGCAACATAGTTGATTGGATCCAACAAGTACACAGAGAAAAACAAATAGGTCTGCTTATCTCATTAGACGTTTCTGGTGCGTTTGACCATGCCTGGTGGCCAAAGATACTACACTAATTAAAAGTAAAGGTTGACCTAGCAACTTATATAAGATTGTAACCAACTATTTTCACAACCGAAATAGTCAGCTTAGTATTAGTAATATAACTGTTATCAAACAAATGACTCATGGATGTCCACAAGGTTCAATTTGTAGCCCAGTTTTTTGGGTTCTACTATATAATGATTGAATAACACAACAATTACCAGAAAATTGCCAGTTATTAAGTCTACTACCTTTCAGAAGTTACAGACGACAGCCAATGAAGCCCTCCATATCATTCATTCCTGGGGTGTAACTAACAAATTGAACTTTAATGCCAAGAAGACATTGGCTATGCTAGCCACTAAGAAAAGAAATTTGGAAGAATTATCTCTTTACATGAATAATAGAAAGATTAAATTAGTGGATAGTTTGAAGTATCTAGGAGTTATTTTAAACAGACGTCTGATGTTCCGAAATCATCTTGATTATGTAGCCAGGAAGGCTAGTAAACTTCTTACCGCACTGACTGCTTTAACGAGACCAACATGGGGCCTAAACTCTTCTTTATTGAAGTTAATTTATAAAGGGGCGTTTGAACCTATGGTTCTCTATTGTGCAGGAGCATTGCAAAGTATTTTTCAGAAGAGATGGACACAAACTAAATTATTACAGATACAGCGTGGATACATCTTAAGAATCTTCCGAGGGTACCACAACATCTCCACTCCAGCAGCGCCCATTATTACTAATATTGAACCCATCTTTCTTACTGGTGTATATAAGGCAAATATCAACAACATTAGAAATGGCCGAGCCTTGCCACAACATATTTCACAACTGCAACTTGAACAACCAGTTAAACAAATTTCTCAACCAGTGAACTGTTGGAAATCTGATTTAATTCATATCACCAAGATATCTTTGTATATATTAAGGTTCTATCCTTTTATCATTGGAACAAAAATTCGTACAGAACTGACTGTAAGTTACAGTCGAGAGGAGTTCCGTGGAGTGTCTGGCACTTTGTGTATGATGGACTTCACTGTAGATCATACAATATTAGTAAAGAAACTTGAGTATGCTGGTGTAAGATGACTTCCTCTACACTGGTTTCAGAATTATCTTAGTAATAGGAAACAATTTGTAAATATGAACAACATTTCCAGTTCTCTATGAACAATTCATCATGGTGTTCCACAAGGTTCTGTAATAGGTCCTATATTATTCCTAATGTTTATAAATGACATTGGATGTTTAACACCAAAAGGTAAGTTGACTATGTTTGCTGATGATATATGTTTGTTATATATAGATAACTCTGAGCACAAGCTGATATATGACATACAGCAAGACCTGAATGCATTGAATAGCTGGTTTAAGGGCAATAAGCTAACATTAAATGTCTGTAAAACAAAGTATATGTTATTAATTTTTAGATGAGTCGTATTTATACACATAAAGTATATGTTATTTCATAAAATATCATACGTACCAGTAGTAAATAACAAAATACATGTTGATAACGCAGTAATTGAAAGAGTAACAAAAATCACATATCTAGGTTTGATTCTAGGCAGAGCTCTCACATGGAAGGACCACATTATGAATGTAAAAAGTAAGATTCTTCCTGTGTTAGTTGTAATTCACAGGTTGAAAATCAAAGGATTCAGTGTAAATTATTTACGAAGTATTTACCATGCTTTAATTCAATCTCATTTGGATTACTTAAACATCTCATGGGGTAACTGTGTTAAATATTTAATTCATGACCTCAAAGTACTTCAAAATCATGTCTTGAAAATAATCTACAATCTGCCCTTTAGAACAAACACAAAAACACTCTACCATGTAACTAACATTTTACCATTACAAGTTAATATAGAGTTGTTCTTGATAATATATCTCCACAAAATAAAAAATAATCTTCTAAAGTCTAATCTAACATTTGAAAGCTACACACACACACGCACACGCACACACACACGCACATACGCACGCACGCACACACGCACGCACACACGCACACACACCCACGCACGCACGCACACGCACGCGCACACGCACACGCACACACACAGATATATATAATACAAGAAATAAAGAAAGCTTAACAAAACCAACAGTGAACACTTCTACTTATGGCCTGAACAGCTTAACCTCACACGTTATCAACTTATATAATGCGCTGCCACTGGAACTGAAAGGCTGCAGGAACATAAAAGGTTTTAAAAGGAAAGTTGCTGAAAATTTACTGAAGGCATATTTTGATAGCTGATAAAGTGTCACTCATTTATAGCTGGTTCGATAGCTGAACTGGTTAGAAATTAATATGGAGTAATGTCCCATAGAATATGTAGTTTTTTTTCTGTAATGTTCTTTGTTACTATTATTTCTTGAGTTATAGTGAATTTTTGTATCTTTTTATGTTTCATATGTGTTATTTTAGCACGGTAATTCATTCCTACTATAAAAATGCAATATAAATATTGCTAACAGCTGTTTGCCATCATTTTATATATTTTTGTACTGTTCCCTAGCATGAGCTATGCCTATGGCTTGCAAGCAAGCAAACAAAAAAACAAACAAACAAACAAACAAATAAATAGATAAATAGATAAATAGATAAATAAATAAATAATAAATAAAAATAAATAAGTAATAAATAAGTAAATAAATAAGTAAATAAATAAGTATAAATGAATAAATGAATAAATAAATAAATAAATAAATAAATAAATAAATAAATAAATAAATAAATAAATAAATAAATAAATAAATAAATAAATAAATAAATAAATAAATAAATAAATAAATAAATAAATAAATAAATAAATAAATAAATAAGTAAATAAGTAAATAAATAAATAAATAAATAAATAAATAAATAAATAAATAAATAAATAAATAGATAAATAAATAAATAAATAAATAAATAAATAAATAAATAAATAAATAAATAAATAAATAAATAAATAAATAAATAAATAAATAAATAAATAAATAAATAAATAAATAAATAAATAAATAAATAAATAAATAAATAAATAAATAAATAAATAAATAAATAAATAAATAAATAAATAAATAAATAAATAAATAAATAAATAAATAAATAAATAAATAAATAAATAAATAAATAAATAAATAAATAAATAAATAAATAAATAAATAAATAAATAAATAAATAAATAAATAAATAAATAAATAAATAAATAAATAAATAAATAAATAAATAAATAAATAAATAAATAAATAAATAAATAAATAAATAAATAAATAAATAAATAAATAAATAAATAAATAAATAAATAAATAAATAAATAAATAAATAAATAAATAAATAAATAAATAAATAAATAAATAAATAAATAAATAAATAAATAAATAAATAAATAAATAAATAAATAAATAAATAAATAAATAAATAAATAAATAAATAAATAAATAAATAAATAAATAAATAAATAAATAAATAAATAAATAAATAAATAAATAAATAAATAAATAAATAAATAAATAAATAAATAAATAAATAAATAAATAAATAAATAAATAAATAAATAAATAAATAAATAAATAAATAAATAAATAAATAAATAAATAAATAAATAAATAAATGAATGAATGAATAACTAAATAAATAAATGAATAACTAAATAAATGAACGAATGAATAACTAAATAAATAAATGAATAACTAAATAAATGAATGAATGAATAACTAAATAAATAAATGAGTAACTAAATAAATTAATGAATGAATAACTAAATAAATACATGAATGAATGAATGAATGAATGAATGAATGAATGAATGAATGAATGAATGAATGAATGAACGAACGAACGAACGAACGAACGAACGAACGAACGAATGAATGAATGAAAACTTGGGAGTACGGTTCCACAGGCCTGCTATAGTTATTAACTGTTCCCTTTTCTTTCACGTATGTACCTTTAGAAAACATACAACATAAACACAAACAATGCAGTTTGTGACATCAACTGGGCTGCTATATGTCGTTAATCATCACAGCCTCCAAATTTAATCGCTTTCGCCCTTCAGTTGTCTCATTTTGACGTTAACATTATGTTGACATTATAGAATGGCAAGGCACATTTTGTGTTAATGTGACAGGTTTATGCCTTCATATTCGTTTTCATTGTAAGTGAGGCCACGGAAATAACCATATAGTCTTCGCTAGCTTAACAACTCTAAAATAAGGAAATCCAAAACTTCGTTGTCGTTACTACTAGCAATTATTTTTATTCAACGGAAAATAAAAAATACAGTACCTGTAGAGTAGGTATTGTTTGGCTCGGTCAGTGCTCCTATACTCCAGAGAAAATCATATCGACAATATTATGATGTATGCAGGAATTAAATATCGTAAGTGTTAAGCCAAAAATTAGTGAGAATTGCTTAATATGGTTTTCTGTGACTTATGAAGGCCATTAACCTGACTTCTCCCATGGCCCTAATAATAATAATTACCCAGTAAAATAATAAACAAATTAAATAATTAACAAAATCAGCATCCACTGTCTCTGTGGTCTGAAGATTAGTATGCCAACTTCGAAATCCAGAGATAATTGTTTGATTTTCGGCTAGAGAACGCACTTCCCTTTTACTTAGGGTTACTCGCCACTCTCCATACACTCTGGAAGTATGGGTGAACGTGTAAATGTGTATGCCTGCGTGTGTGAATGTAATGTTTAAAAGGAAAACGCAACATAAACAAACCCAAAGTTATACGAGGAAGTTCACAACATTTCCGATGAACAATTGTTCCAAAGGAAAAACCGCTTATTAGTGATAGAAGGCACGATATAAATGGAGAAAAAATGAACGCGCATTTCAAAAGAACGCAATAAAAAGATGGATGAATAGAGATTTAGTATTGCTCCTTTTAAGGTTGCGCGGTTACACGTTAGAAGTGTTGACCTGACACCTTGGACCATATTCTTTAACCTCTGCGGCAGAAGAGAATAGGCGGTATTTTCATAAGTCATCCAGCTTATCTGTTCCATTTGCTTATCATTCCAACCTGACAGCTCTTAAATGCCTTCTTCCAATTAACGCTATTAAGATTACGACGGTGATAAAAATGCAAGGAATAACGTCAGTATTTATTCATTTTCTCTGGAAAAGCCTCTTAAACTTTCATTCATCGTCCGATATGACTTAACGTTGGAGGACGTAAATTACACACACACACACACACACACACACACACACACACACACACACACACACACACACACACACACACACACACACACACACACACACACACACACACAAAAGACCCGAGCACGTCTATTCTTCTGGACGGCAAACATTTCATTCACTGTTTTTGAAGTTAGGATTTCACCAATTTCCTCTTTGTAAATGAATGGAACGAAGAGCCAAGGAATTAAACCTATCTCGGCCCATAGAGTTCCTAAGGAAAGATTAATTCCTTTCAATGTACTTAAACTTCTCTCTGCCTCCTTAGCTGGAATTGGAGTTGTAAGTGTAATTTGCAGCTCTTGGTGTACTTCAATAGGCGCTTCATCAAAGGAGTGTTGCATGAAAAAAGAATAGAGTTCACTAACTGACGGGATATCTCTGAATGTATCATTATTATAAATCACTGGCAATTCATTTTTTTAGCTTTTCGTAGGAGATCATGGGACTGTACCCATAATTTGATGCAAATTTTCTCTCAGAGTCAGCAGGGAAGTTTTCTCTGAATCTAATAAATTTCTTTGGGTCAATAATTAAAAAAGTGTTGAATATATGAGACTGTTGGAATCGTCCTTTTAGCTCAGTCAATAAAGGTTTTGTGTCGGAACTCTTTTTGTTAAAGCTGATTTTTTCAAGGGTGATAGAATTTGATGAGAGGATTATTTTCTGAAAAGTCCCCGAAAATTCCAATGGAGCTTCCCCCCTACCCCCTTTAAGTTTCAAAATGTAGGGTTTTACGCAATCGCATACAACTTTTTAACGAAAAGTTTGTTAAGGTTATATTATTTACAGTTTCATTCCCTGATAAATATTCTACAACTTTTATAATAGCATAATTTATGATATGTGCAGCAGCTTTTCCGTAAATTAACGAAATGTTGTAAAAAACAATATTTTTTTAGCCACCTATCTAAGTTTTTGCAAAACCATATTTGTATTCGTCGCCAAATGAAAAAATGCTTCGAATAAAAGTTGTATCACATATATTCCTGAGTGCATCGGTATATAAACATATACAGTTATGTGTATTACTCTACTAGTAACATAGAAAACTGTAGCTAGGTTTTGAGCACGTGAGCGCCCGGGAGTCAACGGGCGTAGGCGAAAGGCGTCTTATATTATAACATCTATTTTTAACACTTATAATTGTTCTAGCCTATAGTGTCCACCTTTATTTTGTAATTTAGTAAATACTTGTGTATAATCAAAACAACATTAGAGTGATATGATAAGTAAAAGTTGTTTTTCTGATTGTAACATTATTGAAATAAGAATTTTAATTTTATTCATAATTAATTATTGTACACATTTGTGTGCCAGTTTTGGTTCGGGGGATTTAACCTAGCCTTGTTATATCAGGCCATTCCATTATCCACCACCTATGGATCTGCCGTGTCCCGGACCAGCTAAACCGGGAGCTGTTTTAAATTACGAACTACAGTCTAACTTGTGTTTTAAAACAGCATCGCGGACCTCCTACCCACCACAAATATTATATACAATGATTTCATATTTACAAGTCATGATTATTGTAACTCATAAAAGAAATTTTATATTTAGAAGCATGTCTCTTTGATAATGGTTACAAATTAATCTGTATGAGGAAATTTGACATCTTCTTCTGAATACAGGTGTGAATTTAGGCAAGATAAGCCACTACAGTGTTCACACATTGCAGTGAAACTCAGGTTCACTTTTCTACATCCATAGTATTCTCCACATCCCTGTTTACAAGAACATGAGACTAATTACAGCAGTTCGTTTGAAGCAAATGGCTTCGAGGTAGGAATTGGTTTCAATGTTCTTTTCGTTCCTCTCATTTCTTTCACATTTTCAATGTTCCAACCCCAGTCTATAGCATCAAGAGTATTACCTAACCTTTTTTGCACTTGCAAAAATACTCTCAGTGAATGTTAATGACATGCCTCAGACGTTGGAGGTAATTTTGCTAGATCAAAATTTGATCTAAGGGGACTTTTCTTTGTTACTGTCAAGAACTTGTAGTAACAGGCTTCATTCAGATTTGAGTACTTCTCTAACCCATAAAAACACAAAACAAATTTCTCACCAGCAATTAAAAGGTCCTCTCTTGTTGTTGAATCGTACAAAAACATGCTCGCTGTATTCTCCATATCAGGTTTTGATCTGAGTAATTCTATTGCTTTTAATTTGTCCATTCCATACATGCTGGATATGGTATCACATCCGGTCATAGCGTGACAAAGCAGAAGTAACTGACGTTGTTCTCCAAACTTTTCTATTAGAGTGGCGATTCTGTAGTACACTGTTAATGGAATTGCACCCCAAACTCTTTACAGAAGTATATACAAGTACTTTCAGGAGCCAGTGCCATAAGTAATACTATTAAGTCGGTATCAGTTCCAACGACAAATACCTTACAATCACTTCACTGCTGTTGAATTGCTTTCTCTACATAATCAGATAGTAATATCTTAAGTATCAATGCCTTTGTTTCCTGCCAATTGCTGGTTATGTTTCCATCTCTGTGATCCATTGTGGTAGTTAAATCTGATATGTTTACCACTCTCTCTGCTTTGGTATTACTCATATTCTTATTTATATTCATAAACTTTAGTCTGAAAACTGTTGTTCTTCTAAATAATTAATATTCTTGTTTAAATGAATTGTGATTTGAAAAGAGAAACAAATCCATTTTTTTCAAAAATAAGTTGAAATATACATTTTGTTTCTCAATCTTTAAGCTATCAGTAAGGGTAAAGCAGAAGTTTGTCCTGTATAAAGCATGACTTCTACAGTCAATTAAAAATTATCATTTTAAATTTTAAATTCAGGTCTCCATAAATGTTAGCTATCCAATGTAATATACCTATGTGTGTATGTTATGTAGTTGTGGAGGAAAACATGTTAATGTGTTAATATTCTAGATTTTCCATAATTTTTTGGCCATTTTTAGATTTAAAATTCAGTAAGAAGTTAATTATTTAATATGCAGCTGCAATAATACTGACATTTATTAAACTTCTGTTAGGAATATGTGTGCAATGTTTCAAAGAAATCCAAAGAAAATTAATGTGTCTAAAGTATTTTGAATGTACAAAAGATTTTTAAAATCAAAAGTATAGAAAAATCTTATTAAAATTTCAGATACTAACGACTAGAGACTGGATTTCTAAGCAAAATGCTTATAAATGCTTCTTTTGCTAGAAATGGGTTTGCTTACTTATCTTAAGCTTTTTAATTAAAATAGTTTATTTTATCCAAATCATGAAAATTTAAAAGTAAATTTTCACTCCTAGCCATCATTTTATCATTGAGACGCTTTATAGTCATCTCACTGAAACAGGAGCCAATATAAAGACGTGGATCTTCTTGTCTCTAGTGTGAAGAAAGTATTTGTAAAGTCGCCGATTAGAGTTCAAAAATTTAATGAAGTCCTTCCAAATTTGTTTTTACCTCCTCAGCCAGTTTTAACTCGATGGGTTTGTTTGTTAAAGTCTGTGTTATACTGTACAGAACATTTCAGTGAAGTAAAAGCAGTGTTGTACTCCTTAGATGCAGAAGATGCAAGCAGTATTGCCACTGCATAGAAATGTTTTGCTAATATTGGTATCCAAGATAAGATAGAGTACGTACATAACTGTTTCTCTAAAATACCTGCTATTATAACACAGCTGGAAGTTCGAACATTCACTTTCTTTGATAGTACCGTTGTCTTCAGAGACTCACAGTATTGCTAAAATTGCCTTGGAGAAACTCAGTAAGGTATTAACAAAAAACCCTCATTACAAAAACAGCTTTCTGGTACAGGAAAGCATATCGAAGAGGAATTCACTCAAGAAGAATTGTGGTGATTTTCACATGTTCCAGTAACACTATGCAACATTCCTAAAGCACTAAAAAAAGTAATAGACTGATATATAAGAAAAAATATTCAAAATTAGCATTAGAAAATAATAGACCTATAACATTGTGCTCGAGTTTTTAAAAAATAATAGAAGGACTATTTCTAGATCAGTTACAGAGTTTTTGTAGGAAATGTAAAATAACTTCAGACTATCAATTCGGTTTTCAAAAGAAGAAATAAACTGTACAGGCAATATGAAAAGGATATGACATCATTATAACTGCATTAAACAGAAAAGAATATATAGTGGCAATTTTTCTTGATCTGACAAAAGCTTTCGATTGCGTAAACATAAATCAACTAATTACCAAAATAGAAAATTATGGGACAAGGGTCATACCATTAGATTGGCTGAAGTCATATCTTCAGGACAGGGAGCAGTGTGTGGAAATAATACATAATTCAAATGGTAAATTGGACAAAATTAGATCTTCATTTAAGAAAATAACTTACGGTGTACCCCAAGGCTCGAAACTCGGGCCCTACTTATTCCTTATATATATAAACAGTATATTCAAAACAATAGTAGAAACAGGGGGATTGACCATTGGATATGCTGATGACACTACAATCATAGTGAAGGGAAAAACGGAAAGTGAAGTACAAAATAAATCCAATCTTATACTTGAAAAAATTAGTAGTGAGTTAGGAAAACTAGGCATGGTAATAAATACAAGCAAGACAGAATGAATGCAAATCACCTTAAAAAAAAAACACATATGCAATTAACATTAGATAATAAAAAATATAAGAAATAACAAAAACAAACTTCCTTAGACTAATAATAGATAACAAACTAAATTGGAAACAACACATTGAAAAAATAGTAAAGAAAATAAATATTGGTCTGTATATTTTAAAACAAGCAGCACAACAAATGGATAGAGAAACTCTGATACACATTTACTATGCAGTCATACACTCTCATTTATGCTATGGTGTGGTATTATGGGGAAATATGCAGAAAAAAGCAATGATAAGAATATTGAGACTCCAGAAATATGCCATTAGAATAATTTGTAAACTAAAAAAGACAGATTTGTATAGAAATGTTTATAAAACATTAAATGTATTAACATTTACAGCATTGTATATATATGAGTGCATTAAATATGTAATAAAAAATTGTAGCAACCAAAATAGAACCATGTACATACATACACATAACACAAGAATAAAACAAAATTATTTCTTAAACAGATTAAGAGGAACATTAAGTAAAAAAAAATATAGAAAATAAATCTAAAGAATTGTGCAATCATTTACCGAATCAAATAAAACAGATAACAGAAGAAAAATTTAAACTTAAAGCAACTAAAGAGTACCTCGTAGAAAACCCAGTCTACTCTATAGATGAGTATTTAAGGTTAAATAAAGCCTAAGTAGTATATGTACCTTCTGCTTATTTTATTATTTTTATATTGTTGTGTATACATTGTATTTGTTAAACCTGTTGACGTATCCTATGCATTTTGGATCATATGGGTGAAATAAAATGAAATGAAATGAAAAAGAATTCCTTTTCACTGTATAAAAAGTTCTTCACTGACAAACACAGGAGCTTCACACAAGAAAATCTCAAGATAACCTTCCTCATGTATGGCAATACGCCTACATAAGGTAAGATTTCTACGAAACAATATGTTAATGATTAAATTTTTATTTTTTATTTGCTTATTTTTGTTGCTAACTTCCTTCATTTTTCATGCCTATATGCTTGCTTATTTCACATATGATTGTGTTTACAAATGTAAGCACAAGTAATGACATTAGTTTGGTTTAAAATTTCCCTACACTACATGAAGGACTGTTACAACAAAAAATGTTGTACCTCGCAAGGATCAGAGATGCTACAGGCGCTATATTATTTCATTAAAATAACATTAAGTATAATATGAGATTGAGGACTAAAGAAAACGTGTGCTTTGTATGTCAAATCACTGTTTAAATTTTAAAGTATTTTAAACACTTTGAGTCATCTTCTTTTCAGAATGATGGTTTCGGTCCATATATCCATTTTTACCATAACCTGTAGTGCTTTGGAATAATAACTACTTGGCTTGATATCAGGATTTATGAACAAGTGTTCCGAGGTTTGGTAGGAGTAGCTACTATCAAAACGAGGATCACAGGATTGAATCCTGGTAAAATGTACATTCTGCATTAAAGAGAAACTGCAGTAAAGGATGGAGAGGGTCCAACTAAAGCAATCTGTGAGGTGCCATGGCTGGATGCTGATGCTATTCAGTTTAATGTAAATATACAAGATTGTTAATTTATGACGCAGTATGAGATCCTGCAAATGTGTCATGTTCCGGCAGAGGAGCGGGTTAAAGCACTGTGTTATGATGAAGTCATGTGTTATGGTCAGAAGTTCTCATACATATAAGTTTACCTATTTCATTCATCATCTGATATAACCTACATTGGAGAGTGTAAAAAAAGATTTACGAATCAGATTTTAACTAAAGAAGAATTTTGACTAACAGATAAAGACTTTAAAGCTTGCATTTCTTTCAAATAGAATTCATGGCTGTATTATTTTTACAGAAGTTACAGCCTCTAGCATAAACTAAATAGCACGCAATGGTTTGAAATCACAGTGTGCCAGAATTATTGATAACATTAATTTTGCTACCAATAATAATTTAAACAACATCATTAAGAAACTTAATTCTCGCCCTTAGATTTATTTAACAGCAAAGGAAAATAGGTAGTAGTCTTAAATAATGATTACAAAAACAGTAATTCAACTTTTGCAGAAAGAAGATTGCATTACTGTTAAGAAAGATCATTTACATTTTTGTATAAAGTCTGTCAAACAAGTTATAGCATAGTCAAATATTACACCATCAGATGTTAAATGACAATTGAAAGTCAATAATATGTTACCTAATATATACTATTCACCTACAACCCATATAAAGTTAAAAATATGCAACCTATCATTAATAATATTGGCATTAATATTATGAGGGCTGTTCAATAAAGAATGATCATAATTTTTTTACAGTCATAACTTTCCACACTAAAATTCAATCTTATTATATACTATTAGCTTAATGTGAAACAAACACGTTGTAGTAGTTTCATTGTTGGTATGCCTGGTTCCCCCTGTGAGAACCAGGCAAGTTCAGACATGTTCAGTATTGCCTACCACTGCAATGGAGGTAACATGCAGTTAAAGTTGATGTTAGAGGAAGATCCGGAGTCTCTTTCAAACGTAATTACTGCTGATGAAACTTGGCTGCATCATTTTGATCCTGAGAGCAAACAGCAAAGGTCAGTGTGGAAATCTCCTTCATCACCAACTCCCAAAAAAGCAAAAGTGGTTGCTTCTGCTGGGAAAGTTATGGTCATCTTATTCTTTGATATTCATTGAATGGTGTCTCAGCATGTTGTACCTGCACACACATCAGTAACTGGACAATACTACAGGGGTGTCCTGAAAACATTGCAAGTCTATATCAGGCACAAAAGACCACATTTCTGTGAAGCAGGCTGGATGCTGCACCACGATAATGTGCGGTCGCATATTGCCAATTTTGTTGCTGAATATCTTGCAAAAATCAATGTGAAGTACATCCCTCACCCTCCCTATAGTCCGGATTTAGCCTCATGTGACTTTTTTCTATTTCATAACTTGAAGTAACGCCTTCGTGGGAGGCATTACCCATCATCAGAAGCAGTGGTGAAGGCTGCAGAAGAAATTTTGAAAGATGTCTCAAAAAATGGTTTCCAGCATGTCTTTGAAGACTGGCAGAAATGCTGGGACAAGTGCATCACATTCAGGGGAAACTATTTTTAGAAGGACCATCAAAATTATTAGGATGAGTAAAGGTACATTGTCAAAAAAAATTTTGATCATTCTTTATTGAACAGCCCTCGTATTATCCAAGAGGCTGAAAAAGAAATGTTCAAATTTCTTTGAAAACTCATAATATAAAGAATTACGCTGAACTAATGAATAATATAAGGAATTTAAGCATTAATGATGAAGATCTATAGTTACCTTGTTTGAACCATCATCACTGTCGACTAATGTTTCGGAAGACAATATTCATGAATTATCAAATAAATGGTTAACTTTAATCAGTATAGCAGAAAGTCTACCAAAACATCTGAATTGTAGTTATATCTTGCTGTGCATCTCATGGTTATTTTGCCTATATTAATAAACTTTACAAACAGACATATGGTCTAGCTATGGGCCACCCACTGTTACCATTCACTGATCTATACAAGAGTTTTTTTTTTTAAAAAAAAGAAGTTATTATATCTTAAGCAGAACATGTTTAAAGGCTGGTTATGATATATAGATGTTGTGTTTACTCTAATTCACAGCAATATATTGACACTACTCTAAACATATTGTAACGCGGGCGCTGGAACACCCTGTGAAAGCAGCTGGCAGCGGAAGGCAGGGGAGGTTCGGTTAGCCACACCTCCTCCTCGTTTGTCTTGTAGTGGTGACAGGCAGTGGTTGGGAGGAAAAACATCAGTGTGCCGTCTGTTTCTGTCCACCTGGTTCTAGAAATTACGGAATCGTTCATCATCTGGAAACGTCGAGAAGACGGCGAGATGCCTATAAAAAGGGCTGCCGCTAGTCAGTCAGGGTCAGTCGGAGTTGGTCAATCAGTTGGTTAGTGTGTGTGAGTGAGGACAGTTCTTGGTGTAAGAAGGCAGTGTTAGTCAGTGACGTGTTAATGTACGAGAAGATTGTGCAACGGAAGACTGTACGTAACTGTGAATGTGTACCGGAGCTTACGTAACCGCGAGTACAAGGAAATTGTAACGGACGAACTGGTGAATTGTAATTGTTGCAGCACGTAATTCTGTGTAATTGGCAAGTGTTTAACTGTAAGTCGGTGGAAATAAAGAACATTGTTGAGTGGTGTAATTGGACTTTTCATTTCACGAACCCACAAAGTCACAATATTAAATAAAAAATACAATAATATCACTTTCATCACTAAAATGGAGAAAAGTCATAATCTACCTTTTTGGATTTAACAAAAACATAAAGCAGGAACACTTTTAGAAAATAATGAATATGAATCTAGACAAGTATGTAAAAAATAATTACCTGATTCCAAGCTGCCCCTCTCAGTATTTCAAAGGACTCCAAAGTATATAACAAGTGCTATTACATAAAAGGGTCTGCAGGTTGCTGCTTTTGAACTTGTCTTCTCAAGTAGCACATCAAGCTTTAAACTAAGAATGTTCATACTGAGCCATTTCTGTTATGGAGAAATACTTATTCTGTTTGTACAGAACTCTCAACTGTACAGATCAACTGTCAAGCTTTGGTTTAAAATTATGAACCTTTATTGTGAATGTTTGCAAATAATGATATTTTAATTGCTCCCTAATTGTTATATTACAATGTGATGGAAACTCTTAATCTCGTTGTTTACAAGTCTGATTTGTAAGATAGCACATGTGCATGTGTGAACACGGTTCTGTTAACTTCATTTATTTTCAGGAAGCTGAAGCAACACTACAAGGTTGCAGTGATCAACAACTGTACATAACTGATTAAAAGGTATGAATATGGGTAGCGCTTTGAAGTTGTGTGGTATCTGTCCTATAATTTTAGCTGAGTGCCAAGAGTCAGGTGTACAAGATTCTTCCCTAGTTGATAAGCAGTATAGGTTCATCTATAAGAAGTTAAAATGAAATGAGGGTAGCTTGTATAATTTTCCAATAATGTAATGTATCATGTATAGTTATATGTGACATATTTTTTTTCTAAGTTGTAACCTAGGTAACCTATGACTTTTGACAACTCTTACTGTATACTTGTGCAAGATTTTTACCATATGTTATAAATAGTGCAGATTTCTACATAAAGGGTTGAAAATATGGCAGATATAGCTTTTCATTGGGACGTATAGGATAAATATACAAAGTTTAATCTGATCAGTAAGTATTGATGTATACTTAAAGTTTGAATACCTACAAATATTGAATAACAGGGTGGCTTATCAGTTTTGTTAAGTTTGTAGAATCCCAGTGTACTCATTTTTATCAAAATACTACTTGATGTATGAGAGTTTCATAAACAATGTACAAACTGCCTAGAATAACACTGTGGTGTCCATGGGTAATATTAGATAAGTATTACTTACATGAACATTTTTATAAGTGCAAAGCATACTTTATTTGTTACAGCAGTATCTCATGTTACAATTATTGTTAATGTTAAACAGATCTTGGTTTATAAAAGATGCCAAAGGTGATGCAAAGGCTCATCCTCAGCCAAAACTTCTCCAATGATTAGTTGCACAACACAGCAGAAAGCGGACGGCTCATCTCTCTCAGGATTTGTTTACAGAGGTATAGGAGTCTGTGGAACCGATGATGTAACTGTAGCAGTTGTAGCGGACAGCTCATCTCTCTCAGGATTTGTTTGCAGTGGTATAGGAGTCTGTGGAACTGATGATGTAACTGTAGCAGTTGTAGCAGACAGCTCATCTCTCTCAGGATTTGTTTGCAGTGGTATAGGAGTCTGTGGAACCGATGATGCAACTGTAGCAGCCGCACAGCAGTTTGATGCACTTTCGATGGCAGAAAAACTTGTGAAGAAGATCGATGCTGTTCAAAATTGTTCCCCAATTTTCTTAGTTTTGGTATGTCTCTGGCAACCGATAAGGAGTATAGCACAATGTAGTGTCCATTTTTTAGCCGTCCAAATAAAGGCAGAGCCTGATCGTATATGATGTAGCATCCCACGCAGTATACAAAATGAGGTCTGATTCTTGATTAAGCATTCTCAGATATGTTAGAGATCGCAAGGATCCAGTATATAACCATTTTTAGAGGAATATTTAGTTTGGTGTAACTAACAAGCAGATTCTCGAACTCTTTCAATATAATTGCGTTGTTTCTTTTCCAGGTTTTGATAATGTTATTTGCAAACGCAATAAACTCCTCGGATCTTTGGGAATCAAGCTATGATCCGAAGCTCATCTCCGCTAAATTGCGTAATTTCCCATCAAAACGTCTTCACAGTTCTAGATAAGTCTGAAGCTTCTTTTTGTATTCTTTCTCGAGCACGTGCAGCCGTTTGAACTCTTGGTTCGCTGTATTAATCCATTTGAATAAATTGTTCAGCAAGAGACAACATATTTTTTTGATGGACCCCTTTTAGTCGCCATTACAAAAGGAACTTCTTCAAACATAAGGGCAGCGCATACTTCATTTGTTAAAGTATTGTTATATCCATGGAGTCTCCATGTCACAGTTAAATAAAGATAAATAGTAACTGTTCTATGTCTTGTGCTATATAAATTTATTACAGAAGATATAGTCCGTGGTTTCACTAGTATATAGCCTGAACAGACATGTTAAATTATCTTTAAGCCTTCTCATGTACCGCTTTGTGCTGAAAAATGATTCAAATATGCCATTTTGTAATAAATTCTGAAAACTAGCCCCTAATATCGATATTCGACAAAACGGGATTGGAGTATGTAGCTCGGTAGCAATTCAGTACACTTGGCTACCTTCTGTCTAGGGATATAAAGATTTATTAGTTCTCCAACTTTATATTCCATGTGCCTGCTTTTTCTATCGTACAATCGTTGCTTTATTATTTTTTCTTTCTTACCTTCTAGCTACATCTAATATTACCCCGGGGCCAAGATGCCATCGTTGGTTTGTCTTGTAAAAAGATCTTGCGCGGATGGTGCAGTTTTACATCGGCTGTTGACACTGCCCTTCGAGTGTGCGTTGGCTCGAATAGGGTCAATTTCGTGCTCTGCTGCCTATTCGTATTGATCACAAAGCGAATTTGATGAAAATTGCTGTCCCAATCCGTTGTTGCGAATCAAGTAATTACTGGATTTATGTAATGTTTCGATTAGATGTGTTGGTTTGTGGCCTGTACGCTGTTGTGAAGCTTGAAATTGTCTCCATCAGTTTAAGTAAACCATGCCTCACATCGTTCATTAAAATTGACCCTCTGTCTGAAAGCGTATATTTCGGAGCGCCGTGCCGATATTTACATCACCCACTACGAACTTTACTGCGTGTTGTATGCAGTGAATTGGTACTCGGGCGAGTTGCAGATAAGAGATAAGAATTTTGTCGCCATTATTCTGCAGCGGTTTCCTTTCCTTAATCTCGGGAACCAGCCTAGTATATCAAATCCAAAACAGTTCACCTTTAAGTTAAGTGATATAGGTTGCACTGGACCTGCAGCATTCCGATCCTCTGGTCCTTTGCGCCACTGGTAGCAGACGCAATGTCTCGCGTACTGTTGTATATGTTTCTTCATCCCGATCCAATAATACCTTAAGTTAATATTGTGGGATGTTTTAGCAACTTCCAAAAGTCCCCCTAGTGAGTCGTTGTGGTTGCTATACAAGATTTCGTCTTTATAAATTCCGGCAGAAGCAACGGGTGCATATCGCCTATACCTCCCGTAGGGGAGGGGATGCGTCCCCTTCAGCTGCCGAGGTGCGGGCGCTGTGCACCCTTAGCATGCGTGGTACAGATGTATTATTTTATCTTGACAGGAATCCTGCGCGGTAGGGATGAGTAGCAACTGTGGTGGGGATAGTGCACCTATCGCCACAATGCGTTACACGCGTAAGAATTCGAGAGGAGAGAGCGGTGCATAAGGTGTCTAAAAAAAAATTTCATTCTCGAAGCCTGTTTTGCAGCTCTTATAAACTAAGTTGTAATTCTTACTATGGTAGTAATCCCCACCCTTTTGTTGGATCTTAAATAGTACATAGGCATTTGGAACAAAACCCTGTTCTCTTCCAGCAGGCATGATAAACAACTGTCGGCCTTTCAATGTCGCTGCAGAGTCCCTGTAACGTATTTCACTCCAGGCATGTGGTTCAGTATGTGCTGTATTTATATAAGTTTCATCCATATAAACTATATAAACTTCACTTCGATATCTCCGAATATTTCGTAAATACTTAAGCCTTTTTGCACGTATGGTCCGATGTTCGATTAAAATTTGTCTGTCACGCTTAGTGTTTCTTTTTTCCAAATAATCCTAGCTTCAAAAGAACTCATCTTTAATATTCAGACACTGCATTGGAAGTCAGTAAAATGTTTAGCTTCATAAGCACTTTCTTCAAAGTTGGTCTTTGTTTTTCTGTGCTTTAAAAATTATTCATAGTTAGCCTAACTACTTCTGAATTAAAACATCCAAATTAGATTTTGTGCATGTTCTTAATCTTTGTTTACTGGGCACAGAGAAGGACGTTCTTGCACTAGCACAAATGGCTTTTCTTTCCTTAATAACTCTCCTAAACTGCTTTCAGTCACAACTGTTGCCTCAGACACCCTTTCCCAGATTTTTATAGCTGACCCAGACCATTGTTCCTTTTTTATAAATCTATGGATATTGGTTATTACTTCTCGTGTTTTTAAATGTAGCACTTTATTTCCTAATGTGCTGCTCGGAGGCGTCATTTATAAATGGTCTCTTAGAACCAGGAGACAAGCACATTTTGAAACAAGCTGTAGTGTTACCGAGTAGCTCTGCACGTGTTTAGTTGCTCGCAACTGGTACGCAACTGACCTGCCCTCCCCTCCAGTTGCAACCGTTCTGAGGTGGACTCGTCCAGATACCACTGCGCATCGCTCTGCACTTTTCAAGATAAAAAAATACATCTGTACCGATGTATTATTTTATCTTGACAGGAATCCTGCGCGGTAGGGATGAGTAGCAACTGTGGTGGGGATAGTGCACCTATCGTCACAATGCGTCACACGCGTAAGTATACGAGAGAGGAGTGTGGTGAATAAGGTGTCTAAAAATAAATCTCACCCTCGAAGCCAGTATTGCAGCTCTTATAAACTAAGTTTTAATTCTTACTACGGTAGTAGTCTCCACGCTGTTGTTGGATCTTAAATAGTACATAGGTGTTTGTAACAAAACCCTGTTCCCCTCCAGCAGGCATCATAACCAACTGCCGACCTTTCTACATCGCTGCAGAGTCCCTGTAACGAATTTCAGTCCAGACACATGGTCTAGTATGTGCTGCATTGATATATTTCATCCATATAAATTATATGAGCTTCACTGGCATATCTCCGAATATTTAGTAAATATTTCGTAAATATTTAAGCATTTTTGACCTATGGTACGATATTCGATTAAAATTTGTCTGTCACGCTTATTGTTTCTTTTCTTTTTTTCATATAAATCCTAGCTTCAAAAGAACTCTTCTTAATGTTCAGACACTGCCTCGGAAGTCAATAGAATTTTGAAGCTTCAGAAGCACTTTCTTCAGAGTTGGTCGTTGTTTTTCTGTGCTTTAAAAGTTATTCGTAGTTCGCCTAACTACTTCTGAATTAAAACAACCAAATTAGATTCTGTGCATGTTCTAAATGTTTGTTTTCTGGGCATAGAGAAATACGTTTTTGCATTAGCACCAATGGCTTTTCTTCCTTTAATAACTCTCCTAAACTGCTTTCAGACACAACTATTGCCTCAAATGCCCTTTCCCAGATTTTTGTAGCAGACCTAGACCATTTTTCCTTTTTTATAAATCTGGAGATATTGGTTATTACTTCTCGTGTTTTTAAATGTAGCACTTTAATTCCTAATGTTCTGCTAGGAGGCGTCATTTATAAATGCTCTCTTGGAAACAGGAGACAAGCACATTTTGAAACAAGCTGTAGTGTTACCGAGTAGCTCTGCACGTGTTTACTCGCTCGCAACTGATACACAACAGGCCTGCCCTCCCCTCCAGTTGCTATCGTTCTGAAGTGGACTCTTCCAAAAACCACTGCGCTTCGCTCTCCATCTGTCAAGATATAAAAGTACATCTGTACAGTACGTGCAAGATAAGTTGAGCGCTGGATTTACGGTGTTGTTCGGGCAGAGGGGAAGGAGTGAAAGCTAACCCTCTTTTGTTTCTGCAGTTTGGTCAACCTTGAATAGCACACTTCAGCAAAATAGCATGTAAGATAAGAGAAGATATCACAAGTAACGTTGCATCCTCTGAAAACATTCCTTAGTTTTGCCCACGCCAGCTCACTTACATTAAGATCACAGTTATACGGAGGTAGACGAGTAATAATGTGTCCCCTTTCGAGAGCCATAACATCCACCAATGTTCATACAAATATAAATCATTTTCAAGTAAATGCTGATGTACATTACCACCACACTCGTAACAAGGATAAAATGGCAATTCGAGCACACCAAACGAGCCTTTATGAAGGAAGGTTTAACTACAAAGTGATAGTTATATAATAAACTTCTAAATTCATTTAAACAAGCTGCATCATTAACACACTTTAAGAATAAGGTTAAGAAATGTTAGCATGCATACTGCTTTTATACGGTTAATGAATTTTTGGAACTATAACCATGTAAATGAGCACTGGAAGTATAGTACATTCACAAACCTGTAATATTTATATTATGATATTTCTTGTAGTAAATTAGTCTATGCAAATATCACATGAAACCATAGAAAAGCTGCTTACTGTGTATATTGTATGTAATCAATTTGACTTTATGTATATACTGTATTTATACATTTTCACGTGTCTCAACATGTATATGTTGTCAAGGACGAACTAAAATTCTAATTCTAACGTACGATTGTTGTAAACTGGTTAGCTAATTAACCTCGAAATTGATCAAAACGAAATATGGCAGACATGATAAAGCTTAGCGTATTAGCCACTGGATGTCACTGTATGGCGCATTTCAAATTTCAAAGTTATCATCTATGTTTACGGAGTTAAACGAAGCTTGCCGAATGAGGACTCGGAGCCAGATCGCTCTTCTTATCGCGCGCATGGAGTACGCTCCCTTTTTCTAAGGATGAAGCTGTTTCATTACAAATTCGTGACACTGTGTGTACACTACCTACATCACAAGGTTAGAGAGTTAATTGCTGGGATTTTGAAAAATCTACATTTGCTCTATATTCTGGATTGGAAACCTTTGAAAAACTACTTCACTTTAAATATAATTTTTCTGCCCTGAGAATGAATCACTTCACGTTTGTTGTTCGAAAAATCACTTTTCCCAGCTTCGAGGGACATGTTCATGCACTCGGGTCACAAACACTGGAGAAAACATATGTGTATAATAATAATTTAATGTAAAATTAACAATATTTAACCTCGAATTCAACACACGACTTAACGATGCCATTCACTTAAACAAAACAACACCTCTACTCTGAAAACGAACTGAAAATTAACTCTGTTTCAAACTGCGTGACTTCTGTTTTAATAGCAGGTGCATTATTTATTTATGTTTGAGATGTTGTGAGGAAAGAATGTTTTTGTTTTTCAGGCTTATCTGTGTTGAATGGGTGGATGTTGGGTAACCATAAACATGTGAAGATAAAACGTGCATTGCTCGTGTTCTAAGTATCGCAGCGACAGGCCTCTTGTACGGATAAGATCATAAAATAAAATTATTTTTATTATAGTCATTTTTCAAATATTTCTCCGAGCGTAATTAATTAATATAATGTTCTCTGCCCGCCTCGGTAGCGTAGGTGGTAGCGTGTCTGCCTCACGTTCAAGAGGTTCCTCGTTTGAATCTCGGTTAGGGTGAGCTACCTGCATAAGGTTTTTCGGGGCTGTCCCTTATCCTGGAAGCTGAATATCGGATAGTTCTAAGCTCCATGGACCCCGGACGCATTTGAGCATCATTTCACCAATTTCATTCATCGTCCGATTTGACTTAACATTGGAGGACGTAAATTATATTAAAAATGTTCTCATTTCAGGTGCGTGAGTTAAGTATATCAAATTTGGCAGTGCTGCTACAAGGGACAAGCTTAGGATTGGCTGGTCTGCTGTACGGCCAGCCTCCATATGCCTTTAACTTTTGTGAATATTATAGAACATTTCACCAATCATAATTAGATAATTGTGTAAAAAGAAATGTGGGAAAAGGAACTATAGGCGGTTATCTATGTTATACTGTTGGATATATGGAAATAATCTCTTATCAAAGAAATATGTTTGCCCAAAATAGATCTTTGATGGCTGTTTTCAGTATAATTCTTCTGCTAAGTATTTGTAAAATGCTTGTCTTTGAACTCCTTATACAAAGATCTCTAGAATGTGCAAATACTATTAAACGTTTAAAATTTATACTGTTATTATTAAATGTAAAACTGTTTTAAAAATACATGGGCGTTAATTTATAGGAAGGGAACATAGAACATGTAAACTCTCGCGGATACAAAGTGGACATTTCATGCAGTATATAAGATGGCTGCCATAGCAACTTAGTGGGGAGGTCCGATGCTACAGGGTCGCTCTCAGGAGCTCATACTAACACCTATATAGCCATGGCCCACGAACTTGGCGCGAAATGCGACACTAGGCCACAGTGTACAAAGTGGCACCAACCCATGTAGTGGCCATGACCTCCCTTTTGATCAATTTTACAAAATTTTACTACCGATCCATGAATTACTATTCAAACATCTCCGGTTTGTAGTCGACGTTTGCATTTAGGTGGTTTCATAAGTAAACGACTTATAAATGCATTAAATATTATATACGAAGTAACTTTACTCATCCTCATAATTTTGATGGTACTTCTCAAAATAGTCTCCCCTGAATTCGATGCACTTGTCCCAGCGCTTCTACCTTCATCACAACTTCTGATGATGGATAATGCCTCCCACGAAAGTGTTTCTTCAAGTTAGGGAATAGAAAAAAGTCACATGGGGCTAAATCCGGACTCTAGGGAGGGTGAGGGATGCACTTCCCGTTGATTTTTGCAGGATATTCAGCTACAACATTGTTTATATGTGGCCGCGCATTATCGTGGTGCCGCATCCAGCCTGCTTCACGGAAATGTGCTTTTATGGACTTGCAATGATTTCAGGATATCCCTGCAGTATTGTACAGTTGCTGATGTGTGTGCAGGTACAACATGCTGATAAATCATTCCATGAATATCAAAGAATGAGATGAACATACATTTCTCAGCAGAAGCAACCATTTTTGCTTTTTGGGGGTTGGTGATGAAGGAGATTTCGACACTGAGCTTTGCTGTTTGCTCTCTGGATCAAAATGATGTAGCCAAGATACATTAGCAGTGATTACGTTTGAAAGAAACTCCGGATCTTCCTCTAACATCAACTTTAACAGCATGCAGACCTGCATGCGAATGTCCTTTTGTTCGGGAATCAACAGTCTTGGAACCCATCACGCACAAACATGTCTCATGTGTAATGTTTCTGTCCAACGTGTGGGTGACACACAATAAAATGTTCAGTATATAAGAAAGTGATCTTAAGGTAATTTGTCGATCCTCTCTCAAAATGGCAGCAGCAGTATTGATGTTTTCTTCCGTATGAGCAATAACTGGAGTACCGAGTCCACCTTCCACTGAAATTGATTTTGTCCCCTCTTCAAACATTTAAAACCATCTTCGAGCTGTGCTGTAGGGAAGACCATACTATCCATAGCCCTCTTGTAACATTGTATAGGCCTGGAGTGAAGATTTGTTGAGACGAAAGCAGAATTTCTAAGCCGCATAGTTCAACTCCCGTATTACTCCCATTGCAGCGGTAGGCGATACTGAACAAGTTATCATAGGCGGGAACCAGGATTACCAACAATGAAGCTACTACGGCGTGTTTGTTTCACATTAAGCTAACAGAATATAGTAACATTGAATGTTAGTGCGCAAAATTATGACCGTAAAAAATTATGACCATTTTTTATTGAACTGCCGTCTTGTTAAGTTTCTGAATTATTTTAGACTCATAAATCCTTAAATGTCACTTTAACCGGTGTGGTTGTTTAGTACTGAAATATGAATATTTCAGGCAGAATATTAAAAGCTAGTAGTAAGATAGATAACTGAAATGTATCTCTGTTAGAAGTGAGTGTATAATGAGACAAACAGATTTGTAGATATACTCAAAGGCCAGTTTTGGAAATCAGAAAAGAGCTTACGATGTATCTAATCGCAGAGCAATAGGTGTAATTTGCAAATGGTTTACTGTTACCCCTTGCAAAGTGCCTAAAGACGACTGCCATTTGTTCTCCGTATAGACATTTAAAGTTAGTACCAGTAAAACTCAAAGAGAACAAAATATGGATGCAGTTTGATTAGTTCAATTATTACTTTATTATATTTATTTCTTATAATATTTGCATACTTCTTCTGAATCGTGGTGTTATCAAAGTGTTACTGATAATTGTTTATTCGAAGCGTGTCCGTAAAATAAGGTCTCCAAGGCGCTGTAACCGTGAAAAACGCTATTACGCAAGATGTGGCAAACTGCCGTGTAGCTTGTTTTTACCCCTTAAAATCCCCACTACAACGAACCCGCTGTAACCATTAGTCCTGGCTGGGCAGCCGTTTGCGATGGACCTTCCTATCACTTCCGCCGCTAAGTGCGAGTTACGTGCAGTGATCCGTTCTTTTGAGTGCCAAGGGCTCTATCCCCACTGAAATTCATCGTCGGTTATGCAAAGTCTATAGGCCACAGTGTATGGACATAAAAAACGTGCGAAAGTGGGTCAGAGTTCAAAGACGTGCGTACAGACGTTCCATGACAAAGAGCGTTCTGGTCGGCCTTAGGTTTCAGCCGAAACAATTGCAAAAGTGGAGCAAGAAATGCTTAAAGATCGGCGTGTGACAGTTGGCGAGCTGTGCGAACTTATCCCTAAAGTCAGTGAGACTACGATAGACAAGATTTTGACCGAACATTTGCATTATCGCAAGGTGTGTGCGAGGTGGGTCCCCAAAATGTTCAGCGAAGACCATAAACGGCAACGTGTTGAAGCGGCCCACCGATTCCTGGAGCGCTATGCAGAACAGGACGAGGAATTGTTGGACTCAATTGTCACTGGCGATGAAACCTGGGTGCACAACACGACACCAGAAACTAAAGAACGATCTCGTCAGTGGCGGCATTGGAATTTGCCGAAGCAGCGAAAGTTCAAACAGACATTTTCTGCCGGCAAAGTGATGGTCCCTGTGTTCTGGGACAGAAAAGCTGTATTGTTGTGCGAGGTTATGGCTACCGGCACAACAATAAACGCCACTAGCTACTGTGAGACTTTAAAAAAATTGCGACGTGCCATCCAAAATCGAAGGAGGGAAATGCTGACGAGGGGAATGAAAGGGCAAAGGCCTTTTCCACGGCCAACAGCACCGCGATGGTTTTGAGGTTCTCCTGGAGACCCAGAAGGGACAAGCTTAGGATTGGCTGAAGTCTGCAGTACGGCCAGCCTCCATATGCCTTTAACTTTTGTGAAGATTATAGAACATTTCCCAATCATAATTATATAATTGTGTAAGAAGAAACGTGGGAAAAGAAACTATAGATTTTTATTAGTATTTTTATAAAAGATAAAATTCCTAATATGGGAAGACTACCAATTAACCTCGGTAGGGCCGCCTGGTGATCTAGCACTCCTACTAGCTCTGCAGGATGGTACGCGGGAATATATGGCTTCCCTCAAACCCATCCGGAGACGTATGCCATCTCCCAAGGGTATCGGGAACCACTAACCTCTCGAGTCCAACCCAATCCGAACAGCTCGCAATCAGGAAGGGGCTCGCCAGTTCGGACCGAGGTTCCTCTAGTAACGTCAGAAGTACAGATGTATTGTTTTATCTTGACAGGAATCCTGCACGGTAGGGATGAGTAGCAACTGTCGTGGGGACAGTGCACCTATCGTCACAATGTGCCACACGCGTAAGAATACGAGAGACGAGTGCGGTGGATAAGCTGTTTAACAACAAATCTCACTCTCGAAGCCAGTATTGCAGCTCTTATAAACTAAGTTGAAATTCTTACTATATATGGTAGTAACCTCCACACTTTCGTTGGATCTTAAATAGTACATAGGCGTTTTATAACAAAACCCTATTCTCCTCCTGCAGGTATGATAACCTACTGTCGGCCTTTCAACATCGCTGCAGAGTCCCTGTAACGAATTTCACTCCAGACATATGGTCTAGTGTGTGCTGCATTGATATAAGTTTCATCCATATAAACTATATAAACTTCATCGCGATATCTCTGAATATTTCGTAAATACTTAAGCTTTTTTGCCCGTATGGTACGATGTTGGATTAAAATTTGTCTGTCATGCCTACTGTTTTTCCCCCATATAAATCCTAGCTTCAAAAGAACTCTTCTTAATGTTCAGACACTGCCTTGGAAGTCAGTAGAATTTTGAAGCTTCATAAGCACTTTCTTCAGAGTTGGTCTTTTGTTTTCTGTGCTTTAAAATTTATTCATAGTTTGCCTTACTTCTAAATTAAAACATCCAAATTAGATTCTGTGCATGTTCTTAATGTTTGTTTTCTGGGCATGGAGAAATACGTTTTTGCATTAGCACCAATGGCTTTTCTTCCTTTAATAACTCTCCTAAACTGCTTTCAGACACAACTATTGCCTCAAATGCCCTTTCCCAGATTTTTGTAGCAGACCTAGACCATTTTTCCTTTTTTATAAATCTGGAGATATTGGTTATTACTTCTCGTGTTTTTAAATGTAGCACTTTGTTTCCTAATGTGCTGTTAGGAGGCGTCATTTCTAAATGCTCTCTTGGAACCTGGAGACACGCATATTTTGAAACAAGCTGTAGTATTGCCAAATAGCTCTGCACGTGTTTACTTGCTCGCAACTGATACACAACTGACCTGCCCTCCCCTCCAGTTGCAACCGTTCTGAAGTGAACTCGTCCAGATACCACTGCGCATAGCTCTCCATCTGTCAAGATATAAAAATACACCTGTACCTCTGACGTTACTAGAGGACCCTCGGGCCGAACATTTGAACCCCTCCCTGAATGGGAGTTGTTCGGATTGGGTTTGACTCGAGGGGGCAGTCTGTTCCCGACATCCACGGGGAATTGGGTACCTCCGGCCAGGCAACGGCCGCCCGGAGGGGGTAGAGGGTTGCCTCATAAGTCCCGGGAACTAGCCTGCAGAGCTAGTAGAAGGTGTGCTAGATCACCAGGCAGCCCCACCGAGGTTTTCGGTAGTCTTCCCTGCGGGGTTGACGCACGTAGACGGCGTATGCACTTCCATCCCGTCTTGGCGTTGTGCCCAGCGGAGGGGGGGCTTTTTAAGAAAGCAGGTATTGCCCTATGGAAAGAGCCCCTAGTACCCATCGCTCCCGGGTAGAAGGAGGGGTCCTTGGTCCTACGGGTTCAGGACTAGTGGGAGTAGAACCTCTGCACATATCGCCTATACCACCCGCATTTTTTTCAGTAAACGACATTCTTTAATTTATAGGTTGCCGCTTGACTTGCAATGCCTGAATCAGCGTTTTTAGCCGACTGTTCCCCGTGGCCTTTGCACAACTTCTGACGTCTCATTAAACGAGCAATGATCTCATTATCCACACATTCTTCACTTTCTGGTTCCTCTACCGGCATTTTGTGTTTCACCTCTACTTAAGTTGTGCTGTATAGTCGAATTCTTGTGGCAGAAAGCTATACTGCGTTAATCTATTTTGCCAGGTGGCACAGATACGCGTTATCCGTTACTAAGTCATTGGTTAGGTGTATGTGCATTGCCTGAATTTTGATGAACCGTACATGGCCGCAAGCAACCTCTGTTCTAACTCTATATTTACTTACCTTGCTCGATGTCCTCGAAACAAACCCAATGCGAGTGCATTTTCTCTTGCATCTCCTGGCAAGTTCCTATGTTCTATGTGTTGACATCACAGTGCATTTGGGTCTTCGCCCGTGGTTAAACTGTGTAAACACTGGCGCTTTCACTACTAGATTTTTAACTTCTGGAATTGCTCCTTTTGTGCATAACTCCAAATGTACTTGTGATCCTTTTTGTGAGGTCGAAAGTTCTGATGATGCTACAACGTTGCTGATGAATCTCCTGTAGAAAGAAAATAGATTTAGGACCTGGCTTACCTCCTCGAGTTCGTGAGGGAGGTCTTTAAAAATGTGATTGCCTGAATTTTGTCGTTGTCCGGTTCTATGACCGCTTCCGTTACCTCGTAACTAAGCTGCTTGATGTTTTCCATCCACTAAAGATACTTTTGGGGCTTAGGTTTATATGTGGTGCCTCTAGTTTTTTGAAACCTGCCTCTAAATCTAACAGATGCTTCCCAAAGGTTGGTGCGAATACTAACATCCACGTATGTAAGTGCTTTCTTATGCGACGTCAATTCTCCCAGCAGCTTGTTCCTAATCTCTGAAAAGGAGCTGGGCTTATTCGCGAACCCGAATGATAGTAATCTCTCGAATTCGAGGTGATTAGCCGTGGAAACGAATGAAGAGTACTTCTTATCTTTCACCGTTAGAACTTAGAAATTGGCACTGAGAAGGCCAAGAGTACAGTTAACACTTAGAACTCCCTAGATAAATAAAGTAAGTCGTTTATCAACGGCAGCAAAGCTACTTATTCAACCTGCTTTACGCGATATTCTCGTGTTTCTTCTTTACTTTCCTTATTTTAATGTTTGCATCCCCAAAGTCTGTTTCGTAGACTATTTTGTAAAACGTGTCGGTTTGCACCAAGGCAACCTCATACACTCGTGCCATTGTAGTGTCCTGAAATAATCTATGGCGAGCAGCCGCGTCATTCTGTACTGAATTATTTGTTGTTCCCGTTATCACATAACGTTGGTAAAATGGTAATATGTTTTCTGCAGGGTGTTAATATGTGGTTCTAACAGGACGGTCGTTATGCTTATAGCTGCTAACTTGAGTAGGAGAGAGATGAGGTGATAGGAAAGATGATGAAGGAGCAATTATTGGAATGCTGACGGGGGAAACCGGAGGACCCGGAAGAAACCCGTCCCAGCACCATCTTGTCAACCACAGCGGTTGGCTGGGATCAAACCCGTGTCACCTTGGTAAGAGCCAAGCTGTCTAACCACTCAGCCATGGCGAGGCCCACTCCGAAATTATGATATTTAACTTTGTATGTGGTTCCTCCTTTTTTCCCAGCTTTGTTATTATTTGCTCTTGTATACCTTACTTTTTCTTGTATTCTTCTTCGATCCCATATATTGACCCTTATAGTTCCTCCTCCGTCAATCTGGATTCCAGTCTTTTCTTTATATTTCTGATTTTTATCAATTGCTCGTTCCTTTTTAGCAGTAGGCTCATCACATTCTATTCTAAACATCCACGCTCCGGATTCATTTCTATCGTGCCGATTATTAGTCATATGGTCACTATTATTAATAGCAGCAATGTCGAAGTAAATGCTTCCATTCTCTTCTTCTGGTAGTTTCTACGGCTTGCATTAAATGCAGCTTCGCGTCGCGTATACAGAGCATTCACTTACAGGTCCGTTCACCGAGCGGGATGGCTCACGTGGCCCGCATTCGGGAACCCCGGGTTCGATTCCCGTGGCCGACCTACCTAACCCATGAGTTTTTTGGGGTTTCCCCGGTCGCTAGGCGAATGCTGGTTAGGTTAATTACATCCCCCGGATTTCCTGTCCCTCCATTTCATCTCCATTATCATTTCACATAATCTCTCATGTGGCCTCTTTCAGGATAGAAGTGTCGGCGGGTGCCTCGGCGGTGCATGGCGGGATGATATGCTCTGAGGGAAACTACTTCCTCCTCCGGTAGGTCGGTTGCTCCTCTGCTGGGATCATTTGGGGACCGCCAGCCAAGGACCTTTGGGGCTCGGATCTCCTGCCTGGGACATTTAGGGCCGTATTCATAGTTCTCACCTTGGTCTAGACTATCTTCCGACTAACTTGGTCCGGACCAAAGGCGCTCTAACTTTTTGGTATTCATAGACGATAAAAAGCCTCGGACTTTGTGAAGCCGTGGACCAGCTCGGAGCAAAGGTTACACGACGTAAAAAGGTTCTTCTGCGCATGCGCGAGTCCCAACCACAGTGTACCTACAAGATTATAAATCTCTGTGGTAGTTTCACAGCTGCTTCTTAATCATTCTTACGGTTACTGCTGCTGTTTGAGGTTAGGTAACAAAGTTTGGTTTGCTCTAATATGGATAATATGAAGAAGCGTGGTATCAATTGGTCAGAGGAAGACCAATGTTTTCTCTAGTCCGGCAAGAATGAACATTATAGAAAATAAATCCGTGTCGAAGAATACAAATGTGAGAAAGGAGGAGGCATGGAGGGAAATTTATAAGAAGTTCGCTGATAATGCGACTTACTGATGCCTGACTAATATCGTGCAGGTTGGCAGTATTGTCTTGATATCCTCCTCTTGCATGATACCGAAGTGTTGTTAGGATTTGAATATAAATATTCAATTAAGATACTCAGGCCTCGGATATCGTCCCTGACGTACAGATTAGGACGAATCATTTCTATCAGCTTTCTGGCGTTCGCTTTACTCAACTTGTATCTGCTTTTGAAGTTTAGGTCGTCATACTTCGCAATAATTTCTGTTCTTGGTAGATAACTTTTCATCCATCGTTTTATTTCACCAATTCTACGCACTACAGCTACATTCATCACTTCGTTGCAGTCCATGTTGCAAAGATAGTCCGCCTTTAATCTACCCTATGGAGGCGGACCAAAATTTGGGCCGGACCAACGTGTTTGGTCTCCGGACTATCGCTAATCCCGGTTTATGAATAAGAAAATCGATGGTTCACCGTTAGTCCACTGGAAGTAACAAGTTGGTCCGGAACAAGTTTGACTATGAATACGGCCTTTAGGGCTCGACTGCTGGGCTCGTTGCCGTCCCGCTGTAGGGGAGCGAGTTCGTTTTCCTGACATTCGGAGGTCTATCTAAGTAAACTGTAGGGATCCTGCCCTCTGTACTGTCGTGGCTCCTTGGGTCGGCCACCCTCTGTCTCCTTCGCCTCCCGGGGTTTGGGGGGCATAGGAACAATGGGCCCAGCATGGTGGCCTACGTACCGAATCCCCTCCGTAACGTAATCCTAATCCTACACGTCCGTTCCCTACGATCACTCAACTGCAACTCCCACTATGGTAATGATTATTGCTATATAAGTCTGCAATATTTAAAATGATATTGAACAATAGACCTTGTGAAAATTATTAATTTTAAATAACACTGACCAAGTTATCGACAGTTAAATTGTCTTTGAATAAACAGATATAATGTGTGCTCTTCTATAATACGAGAAAAATGAACTTAAGTTTGCGAGAAAGTGCAAGATTGATAATGAGGCTGCAAGTTCTTTGGCACAAGGTGACATACTTAACAAAGAATCTTAAGATTGCATTTTAACGATAAAATCAGTATATTCAGAATGGGAAACGAGAATATTAGATAAAAAAATGTGATCATGATAAATTAGAGAAACATTTACGTATTATATGAGGATAGGTAAAAATTAATGCCTCCTTTTTTTTCTCTTTTAATTGCCAAGAAAATTGAATCCAATTTACATATCTCGTAAACTACAACATTGACGACTAATTTGTCACTATTCAATATAATCTCCGTCCTTTTCCACAGTTTTGGTCCACCTTTTAACTAGGGCATGTATTGCAGTGTAGTAAAACACACGGTCTTGCTTCATAAGCCATTGACGCACGGACGTTTTCACAGCCTCCTCATCTTCAAAACGAATCCCACGATGAGCTTCCTTTAGTTTCCCGAACAGAAAGAAGTCTGATGGTGCCAGGTCAGGGCTGTATGGGGGATGAGGTAAGACTTGCCATCCCAATTTCTCAATTTCTACAGTGGTGTAACGGCTGGTGTGCGTGGTCTTGCATTGTCATGCAAAAGAAGAACATCCGCCATAGTTTTTATTGAGCGAACTCGGCGAAGACGTGCTTTCAGCTTTTTGAAAGTTCTGACGTATTGGACAGAATTTATTGTGCATCCCTGCTCCAAAAAATCAACCACAAGCACACTCTCTGCATCCCAAAACACTATCGCCATAACTTTCCCTGCCGATCGCTGAGTTTTGAATTTTTTTTTTCTTAGATGACGTTGTGTGATGCCATTCCATTGACTGCTTCTTTGATTCAGGTTCAAAAAAATGAACCCACATTTCGTCTCCAGTAACAATTTTTTTCCAGAAACTCCTCTCCCTCCGAATTGAAGCGCTGCAAGTGTTGGGAGGCTATTATTTTTCTTGTTTCTTTGTTTTGGGCGGTGAATATTCTTGGTACCCAACGTGAACAAACTTTTGAGTAACCCAGTTGTTGAATAATCGTCATCACATTTCCTTTACCCGCCTTGGTAGCGTAGATGGTAGCATGTTTGTCTCACGTTCAAGAGGTCCCGAGTTCGAATCTCGGTCAGGGCGAGTTACTTGGATAGGATTTTTCCGGGGTTTTCCCTTATCCTGAAAGACGAATGTCGGGTAACTCTTAAGCTCCATGGACCCTGGACTCATTTGAGCATCATTTCACCATTTCATTCATCGTCCGATATGACTTAACGTTGGAGGACGTAAATTACAAAACAAAAAAAAAAAAAAAAAAAAACACTGCCATTACTGAGGGAGGTAATGAGACACAATTCACCTGTTGTTACACGGCGATCACCATGAATGATGTCATCGACTCGCTGAATGTTGTATGGAGTCACTGCAGTCACCGGTGTTTGTCCTTCAGCTTCGTTACAGCGACGATCCCATCGTCTAACAGCGCTGACATCCACCGTTGTACCATCATACATATTTTTTAGCCTTTCGTGAATGCGTATTGGCGTTTCACCTACCGCAGTCAAAAATTCAATCACAGAACGCTGTCTTATATGAATGTCGATGTCAGCCATTTTGCAAGAGGATGCAGTGCTGCCACCTGTTGACTTAGGAAGTTACTACTGCAGGGGATTTGAGAAGGAGGTTTGAGGAACTGCGCCAAATTCAAAGATTTCACATAACTTACTTATTTAAGAAAAAAAATAGGAGGCATTACTTTTTGGCCCACCCTCGTGTATATATATTTCTATTTTCAGTTTGGTAACGTTAGTTCTACAAGCTGGGAGAACACTAGGTTATGTTTGCTGGTAATATTGCATGAGCTAATGGGAATAGTTAACAACGGCTCTAACCACTTTGATCAAAACACTACATTTTAAAGATATTTGCTTGATAAATACATTTTATTTACAGCATTCATTTAAATCATCAGTCTTCTAATGAAGTTAACTGCATGGAACCCAATTATTATATTATAAAATGTATCAGTTTGAAAAAAGAATAATATTTGACTTGATACTTTATAGTTAAATACTGCCTAGATTTTCAGCAACAGAAATGTAACAAATAACTGACAACTATATAAATTTATGGAAATATCTTTAAGTCCCTTTCATCTCTTGCAATTTACTGATTATGCAACTCATTCATCTGGCTAATCACATAATTTATATAGCTTTAGCCATTTTCATTATATTAGTTGTGATTTGTTTTTCCAAACACTTATATCTACTTGTTTGAATTGGTGAACTGCTGTTCATTCTCATCTCGTAGTCATGCAAAGACCATCGAGTTTCACAGCTATCACATAGTGACCCGCCGGACTATCACTTTATTCTATTATAGCCTTGTACCTCCAACGAAATATATAAATGTGTAATAAAGGTTTATCTGATAAACAAGAAGTACAAGGAAGACTAGGTAAGCTTTTGTAACAGTAGATAGTCATGAGAATGAAATACATTAGTTTGGGAAAGAAAGAAAGAACGAAAGAGAGAAAGAGAGAGAAAGAAAGAAAATGAGA
>CM060948.1:282535153-282582653 GCA_030765055.1 Mantis religiosa
TTATTATATATTATTATTATTATTATTATTATTATTATTATTTATTATATTATTATTATTATTATTATTATTATTATTATTATTATTATTATTATTATTATTATTATTATTATTATTATTATTATTATTATTATTATTATTATTATTATTATTATTATTATTATTATTATTATTATTATTATTATTATTATTATTATTATTATTATTATTATTATTATTATTATTATTATTATTATTATTATTATTATTATTATTATTATTATTATTATTATTATTATTATTATTATTAATTATTATTATTATTATTATTATTATTATTATTATTATTATTATTATTATTATTATTATTATTATTATTATTATTATTATTATTATTATTATTATTATTATTATTATTATTATTATTATTATTATTATTATTATTATTATTATTATTATTATTATTATTATTATTATTATTATTATTATTATTATTATTATTATTATTATTATTATTATTATTATTATTATTATTATTATTATTATTATTATTATTATTATTATTATTATTATTATTATTATTATTATTATTATTAAAAGCTGGTATTGAATAAACATCCCCATGGTAAGTTTGCCATTAATTAAAATTCTCATAACTAATTTTACTGCATTAAAGTTAACATTTCGAACCATCTCATAACTCTCTGAGCAACCATTCAATCTCTGCTTCATAGAAATCCAACCCTGGCTAGATTTGGACACAGTCTAATGTTGACGTGAATGCAAATAAGGTTACAAATGGGAATATCTAAATATATACGAGGGCTGTTCAATAAATAATGATTACAATTTTTTTTTGACAACGTACCTTTACTCATCCTCATAATTTTGATGGTCCTTCTCAAAATAGTCTGCCCTGAATGCGATGCACTTGTCCCAGCGTTTCTGCCAGTCTACAAGGATATGCTGGAAACCATTTTTGAGAGATCCTTCAAAATCGCCTCCGCAGCATTCACCACTGCTTCTGATGATGGATAATGCCTCCCACGAAGGCGTTTCTTCAAGTTTGGGAATAGAAAAAAGTCACATGGGGCTGAATCCGGACTATAGGGATGGTGAGGGATGCACTTCGCGTTAATTTTTGTAAGATATTCAGCAACAACATTGGCAATATGCGGCCGCGCATTATCGTGGTGCAGCATCCAGCCTGCTTCGCGTAATCTGGTCTTTTGCGCCTGATATGGACTTGCAATGTTTTCAGGACATGCCTGTAGTATTGTCTAGTTACTGATGTGTGTGCAGGTACAACATACTGATAAACCATTCCATGAATATCAAATAATGCGATGACCATAACTTTCCCAGCAGAAGCAACCACTTTTGCGTTTTTGGAGGGTTGGTGATGAAGCAGATTTCCACACCGAGCTTTGCTGTTTGCTCTCAGGATCAAAATGATGTAACGAAGTTTCATCAGCAGTGATTACGTTTGAAAGAAACTCCGGATCTTCACATTAACTTTAACTGCATGTTACCTCCATTGCAGCGGTAGGCGATACTGAACATGTCTGAACTTGCCTGGTTCTCACAGGCGAGAAACAGGAGTAACAACAATGAAACTAGTACGACGTGTTTGTTTCACATTAAGCTAACAGAAATAATAAGATTGAATTTTAGTGCGAAAAGCTATGACTAAAAATTATGATCATTCTTTATTGAACAGCCTTCGTAATAATGCTGGACGTGCCGCATCCTGAAATATCACTGTGGATTACACTTTACACGCTAGCAATACGTAAGTCAATGGCGATAAAAAGGCTAACTGGAAGTGAAGGATTAACTACCTTTAAGCGCAAATTAAACACGATAAGAGATAAAGTTCAATTCTTCGACATAAAATTGTCAAAATGGCAACTGAATAACTCTACTCCATAACGTTTAACAAACATCATCTCTTTTTAACGTTTCTGCATCTAATTCTATGAAATAATAATTATATTCAAATAAATCAAACAAAATCTTACAAATAGGGACTTTCTGTATGGCAGTTTTCTCTTGTAATCCGGTTGACATATTTAAGAAACTAAAGATAGTCCTCCATCCGGTTCCGAGAAACGGTTGCAGCGGATGCAATGGAGAATCTACTAGAAGAAATGATCATTCTTCTAGTTAGGTTCGTTTAACAAATGTATTCAAAAATTCAAAAGTGTAAAATGTTTAAGCACATTTTTAATAACGTTAGTTGTTTAAATTGAATGATTTTGATTCTAAAACCTCTACTTTGTGGAATTTTGCTATTAATTTACTGAAAAATAAATTGCAAATTTACGCTTTCTTGTCAAGTGTATTGGTTTCGTGCTGATAATAGAAACAATACGCTAGCGTTGGCAATACCACATTTGCTGCAATAAAATAATTGCAAACGCAATGCATTTTAAAGGACTTTCAATGCTGCATTAGCCTCGGCCAGAAAGCAAATATACGAGGCGTGTCCGTAAAAGGTCTCCAATTTTATTTAATATAGAAAACATGTTTACTGTCAATGAATGTTACATTGATGGAAAGGCGGAACTTACAGCTATTTTTCAACGTAACCACGAATGCGATCGATGCACTTTTGCATGTGCTGTGGCAGTTTTTGTATACGCCTATCATAGCAAGTTGCGCAGGTAGCACTCAGCCTCGTTTTTCAAATCATCGTCGGTCTGGAAATGTGTTCCACCCAGGTGTAACTTCAACTGAGGAAACAGATGATAATCACTAGGTGCTAATTGTGGACTGTAGGAGGATGGGTGAGGATGTGCCATCCGAACTGGGCTAGCAGACCCACCTCGCACACAACTTGCGATAATGCAAATGTTCGGTCAAAATCTTGTCAATCGTAGTGTTACTGACTTCAGGGGATAAGTTCGCACAGCTCGTGAACTGTCACACACCGATCCTTTAAGCATTTCTTGCTCCACTTTTGCAATTGTTTCGGCTGAAACCGAAGGCCGACCAGAACGCTGTTCGTCATGGACGTCTGTACGTCCGTCTTTGAACTCTCTGACCCACTTTCGCACGTTTTTGACGTCCATACACTGTGGCCCATAGACTTCGCATAACTGGCCATGAATTTCAGTGGGGGTAGTGCCCTTGGCACTCAAAAACACGGATCACTGCACGCAACTCGCACTTAGCGGTGGAAGTGATAGGAAGCTCCGTCGCAAACGGCTGCCCAGCCAAGACTAATGGTTGCAATGGGTTCGTTGTGGTGGGGATTTGAAGGGGTGAAACCAAGCTACACGACAGTGTTGCCGGATTTCGCATAATAGCGTTCCTCACCGCCCCAGCGCTTTGGAAACCTTATTTTACGGACACGCTTCATAGAAAACCATTCAGAAGAGTTCAAGCTCAGGCGGTAACGTTTGTGGCCCGCATTCAGGAGGTCACGGTCGGGAGGTCACGGTCCCGCGGCCGACTTTCCTGACCTTTGTTTTTTTTTCCAAGGCTTTCCCGGGTCTCTAGGCGAATGCTGGAAAGTATATTTATCTCATATCCCCCCGTTTCACTTCCTTTTATTTCATCCTCTCCTTCTGATTAAGTCAGTGAAGTTGCCGATGACAGTGCGCTGCGGTGATGTTCGGATGTTTGTGCTCTGAAAATACGATGCTGTTTTGTTATGAAATAATATGATGCTTTGTATAAGAATTATTTAATAAGCATTAACATAACTGCCTTTTCCTTTGCAAGTCCAAACCTTTCGAGTTGGTCTCAGATGCCTCCTTCATCAATTTTAATTCCTATATAACACAGTTGTAAACCACCATATACTTGCTTCTTAAGATTGTTCATTTCTCATATTTACTCGGTTCATCTTTAATCCTCATTCTGAGAGAAAGGATCTATTATTACTTGCAAAGCTAGTTTTAAACTAATAGACCACATTCAGAGAGTTCAAATCCATAAAACTTATCGTCCTTAAGACTCTCTAGTTGTTTGCTTGCTTACAACATAACCTCGTGAACTGATAGATGCTGATTAACTTTTCTGCATGAGCGAGAAATTAACACATGAAGTTTTGTTACCTCTTTTCTAGAAGTCTAACTGCTTTAGAAAAAACTGGTGCATTTTCAAACCTCAAATTTGGACTAGTTAAACTATGCTATTTGTTTCTTTTCACATTCAATGAGACAGTTTCAGGAGGGAGAATTGAATGATTAATATAGTTGCTGTGCTAACCAATTAGTTTTGCCAATAAATATAAAAAAACATTTTTCTCAGAAACACATTTTGTGCATCTATCGAGTTTTGAAAAAGCACTACTTATTTGTTTACTGTAGGCAGGTGAGAGAGAGAATATAAAACTGGATTTTTAACATTCAAGAAAAATGTTTTATGCTCTGTTCTGTAGTGCGGCAGTAGCTGTCTGCCTCACATTCAAGAGATACAATTTCGAATTTTGGTTGGAATGAGGTACCCAGATAAGGCTTTTTCTGAGGGGAGGGGGTTTCCTCTTATAAAAATGAATGGCAAATAACTCTTCAATCTAGGAACTTCCAGCTCATTTGAGTATCTTTCGGCATTGATTCATTCATCATCCAATATGACGTGCAGGTTAAAGGATATTAAACAGCACCTCCCATCAAAAAGTTTTGTCACAAATAGCGATTCGAATATAACCATAACCTTCATTATAAAGTATAGTAAGTAACTAAGCTTGCTATATCACATACTCAGAGTAGAATCTTATTGCTGTACAGTATGTAAAATATGTAGTGTATAAGCTATCTTATATTGAATTGTCATCTTTTTGTTTATTGTCATTATACCTTTTATTTTTTGAGGGGTGAAAATAAATGTAATTTTAACATATCATTCTTTCATAGAGAAGTAAAGAAATTTGAAATTGTTTATTATGTTCAAAAAATTGCATTACTACTCATTTTATATGGGAAACAATTCCAGTTCTACAGCTAAGAGCAACTAAAGAAAAATAACATTGTAAACTTAATTAATTATATTTTAATTCCATTTTGAAAGCAAATGTAAAATGGGTATCCATTCCATAATTCTAAAATTGTCAGCTACTTTAGACTTAGTTCAAGTAGTTACACATTGGCCACTGTTCACCTTGCTCATATTCTGTGAAGCAAGTTTAAGGGTCTTCTGTAACATCTTGTTACAGTCTTGTAACATCTTGTCTCTACGCTTCTTTCTTCTTATGCTTCTCTTATGCTTTAAATCTTGTTAATATTTTGCTTTTTTACCCTAAAGGTGAAAGACAGTAGATACATTTTTATTCTTAGGCAAATGGATTTCATGTATTATTTTATTGCTAATCAAAATGGAATCTGTTCATTTTAAGCACAGATAAGGTGCAGAAAACCTTTGGTATGAAATTAGCACACCATAGGCAAAATGCACAACTAATGAAAATGGAAAATGAACACTAACATGAAAAATATTATCTTTATATTTCTAGGAGTATTCACCGTGATACTTGCAGTAACACTGCTGATTACTGTAACTGCAAACAGCATTCCACAAAGACATAATCTGCTGAGGAATTCATGTCCTGAAATAGGTGGCATCCTTCCTCCTTGTCCATTTCCTGACCACTATGAGTCTACATATCATGCTCATCCTGGAGACTGCCACTGGTTTTATCAGTGCTCCAATAGTGTGCCATACTGTCAAGAATGTCCAGTAGGTCTTCACTGGAATGCAGAGCTAGAGGTATGTGACTACCCTTACAGAGCAAATTGTGGGTCTGGTACTGCTGCACCATCAACACCAAACAATGGGGACTCCACAACAGTTGCCTCATCTGAACAGCCAGGTTCTTCGACAGCAAAACCATGCCCTGCAGGCCATGCACCAGCCTGCCCATTTCCAGATCCAGAATTTTCCATCTTCTTCCCTCATGAAAATGACTGCCACTGGTTTTATCACTGTTCAAACGGAGTTGCCTTCTGCAAAGAATGTCCAGCAGATCTTCATTGGAATGTAAAACTTGAGACTTGTGATTATCCATATCGTGCTGGCTGCATAAATGGCATTCCTTCAAACTCATCAACAAATGCCCCACCTTCATCATCTACAGAACAGAATTCATCTCCTGGGGATACTACTGAAACAGCAATTCCAACCCAAAGTTCAACTACCTCTGATGCAACACCAGTATGCCCAGCAGGAAATGCACCACAATGTCCATTCCCTGATCCTGAATATCTTGTGTTCTTCCCACATGAGAATGACTGTCACTGGTTCTACCAGTGTGCAAATGGAGTTGCACATTGTAAAGAATGTCCTCAAGGGCTGCATTGGAATAATAACAAACAAATATGTGACTATCCAGAAAATGCTGGCTGTGGAAGTGGAGCTCCATCAACACCTGTATCAACGACAGAAGACAATTCAACACCTGAATCATCAACATCAGGGTCATCTTCAGAATCACCACTTCCAACTCAAAGTACAACGGCTGCACCAAAACCATGCCCTCAAGGTCAAGTACCAGCATGCCCTTTCCCAGATCCAGAATTTTCTGTCTTTTTTCCACATGAAAATGACTGTCACTGGTTCTACCACTGTTCAAATGGAATGGCTTATTGCAAAGAGTGTCCAGCTGATCTTCACTGGAATGCAAATCTACAAACTTGTGATTATCCCTACAGGGCTGGCTGTGTAGTCAATCCACCTGCTTCCTCCTCAGATGCTCCCCATCCATCAACTACTGAGCAGAATTCAACTCCTTCTGGAACAGCTACTGATACTACTGAAACAGCAATTCCAACCCAAAGTTCAACTACCTCTGATGCAACACCCATATGCCCAGCAGGAAATGCACCACAATGTCCATTCCCTGATCCTGAATATCTTGTGTTCTTCCCACATGAGAATGACTGTCACTGGTTCTACCAGTGTGCAAATGGTGTTGCACATTGTAAAGAGTGTCCTCAAGGTCTACATTGGAACAATAACAAACAAATATGTGATTATCCAGAAAATGCTGGCTGTGGAAGTGGAGCTCCGTCAACACCTACATCGACTACGGAAGACAATTCAACACCTGAATCATCAACACCAGGGTCATCTTCAGAGTCACCACTTCCAACTGAAAGTTCAACTACCTCTGATGCAACACCAGTATGCCCAGCAGGAAATGCACCACAATGTCCATTCCCTGATCCTGAATATCTTGTGTTCTTCCCACATGAGAATGACTGTCACTGGTTCTACCAGTGTGCAAATGGAGTTGCACATTGTAAAGAATGTCCTCAAGGTCTACATTGGAATAATAACAAACAAATATGTGATTATCCAGAAAATGCTGGCTGTGGAAGTGGAGTTCCATCAACACCTGTATCAACTACAGAAGACAATTCAACACCTGAATCATCAACATCAGGGTCATCTTCAGAGTCACCACTTCCAACTCAAAGTACAACGGCTGCACCAAAACCATGTCCTCAAGGTCAAGTACCCGCATGTCCTTTCCCAGATCCAGAATTTTCTGTCTTTTTCCCACATGAAAATGATTGTCACTGGTTCTACCACTGTTCAAATGGAATGGCTTATTGCAAAGAGTGTCCTGCAGGTCTTCATTGGAATGCTAATCTGGACACTTGTGACTATCCATATAGGGCTGGTTGTGCAATTACATCTACTCCGGAGTCTTCTCCTGCCCCACCGGAATCCACCACAGAGGATAATTCTTCCCCATCTGAAGGATCTACTGAAGCTCCCTCTACAGAGTCTACTCAAAGCACAGTTGCTCCTTGCCCTCTAGGTAAAGCACCAGCTTGTCCTTTCCCAGATCCAGAATTTTCAGTCTTCTTCCCTCATGAAAATGATTGTCACTGGTTCTACCACTGTTCAAATGGAGTTGCCTACTGCAAAGAATGCCCTGCACGTCTTCATTGGAATGCAAGATTGGAAACTTGTGATTATCCCTACAGAGCTGGATGCAGTGTAGCATCAAAACTACATAAACTACACTAAAATGATGCCAACAACAATCAGTGAAGGTAAAATTATCTATAAAATTAAGATTACTTAAGAATTAATTAAGATTACTTAAGAATTCCATTGGAATGAACCATGATATGCCACATTTAATATTACCTCTTTTATCCTAATATAATTAACATTTGTATATCTCAATATTTTATAGCTCCACAAAAGGTTTCCAAAAATAGTCCTGCATATGTAGCAAAATTTCACTTACAGTATATTAACCCTTATAACTTCATGATTATAAAAGTGAGCTTTTGTGTTAATGCAACCAATAACCTTGATAGCATGAGCCTTGGTGGTACAAACTCCATGGGTCAGTGAGTTTCATAAAATGGCACTTCTGCACTCTGGCTGCTTAGGCTGTAAAATTTTGTTTAGTAAGTTTGTTAGGCAAATATTACTGTCATGAAAGTTAGGGATCATAAATATTAATTTAATAAGAATAATTTTGTATAGCAAAATCACAATTTCACAATCTATTTCATATTACACTTCTTGGATTGGAACAGCACAGTGTGCATTTTCTATTTGCACACCCTAAACTTAATGTACTTTCTCTGAAATGCAAACAGTCTGAACTATTTTGATTACACAGCATCTATCAGTAGAAATGGTCATCTATCATCTTCAATGTAATGTGTTGAGTAATTCTGAGTAAAAAGGCTTAAGTGTTACACCTTTTAGGATTCTCTGCATGCTCTTTCACAATATGCTTAACTGAGCAGATGCCAGCTGACTAGATTTCAAAGCATCTCTAAAGTTTCCTGTTGTTTCACACATCATGTACAGTTTCCACAAATATTACTGAGTTGGTAATAGTGCTAATAGGAAACCTTGCACAAAAGTCATAATAAATTCTTGTAGTCACTTTGTCATACTTTCACTATAATTAAAGCATGCAATGATGCCCTTAATTAGTTATATTTCCACCACCCTCAACATTTACTAACAAAAGAAATTAATGCTAAACATTTATAACGGTGGTGCATAAGTTAATTGCACCACCTTGTGTTTCTTTAACATCAAGAAAGAGACAGCATACACCACAAATTCTTAATATTGACTGTAATGCTGGGCTTCTTCATTTTCCTATCAAAGTTTCTTCCCATAAAATAATAATATGAATTAATAAGCGTTTAAGAGCACCCTTAGTCACAAAGAGACATAACATTCATTTCCTCTTTAGTCTTGAACAGAAAAAACTCTGCAAGGGCAACTTATTCCTATCAAGAATTATCTTCCATAACACAAACATAACGATAATGAGCTTAGTGTTAAATCACTGCAGTAAATATGTACATTTTTGGGTAAACATATTTTTAATGAATTTAGTCCATCATGTCATACCATAGAAGTTGTTTTTTTCTGGATCTATTTCAGACAATCTAACCTCCTCTTCTTTTTGTTTTTTATTTGGTTGTGTTTAATTCCCGTTCTCCCTACCTACAGCTCCACAGGCACTGTCTGTGATACATGAAATGAGACAAATGTAATTGGGAAAGGAAATACCTCCCCAATATTTGTCAGACCCACCTCTTTAGTTGCTTTTACAGTCTATAGACATTAATCACTTTTAATGCTTTTATTATTATATTGCAAGGAATAGTCATATGTTTACCATTTTAGTCTTTCCTTGTATTTTTATTTCTTAATATGCACTCATGACAATGTAGATTTTCATATTAGCATTGCAGTAAAAGTAATGAAATGACGATCTTCATTAACTAACTTAAGCCCAACAGGGAATGTTCTTTGGTATCTAGATTTGGATTTATTATGAACCAGAGAAGCATATCTTAGCTGCCACGCTTCTTCAATTTCTTAATGTGTAAACTTCTTAATGTTTTCCCAAAACTAGACAAAAGTAATGAAGGTAGCAAATGTCTGTGGTTTGACTTCAGTCACTCTGAAAATTAAGTTTGTCATGGCATAAGCATTCTTTTGCAGTATTTTTAAGTTTGCTGCAATTTTGATGCTTCAATAGGCTGTTAATAAGAAATTAAGTAGATAAAATTACAATAAACAAAATATTCATTCAACACACAAAGTAGTATGCAATGTATATGCTCTGTGTATATCATAATTTTGGAATTAGAAAATATTTGACTTTGTCCTGTATTTTCAAACTTTGTCTAACTTTTGGTATAAGCTATTTACCACTCTTTACAACTCACTTTACGGTATTATTATCTTGCAAAATATATGTATAAGTAGAAACCACTGTTTCAGTACTAATATAAGTTTTCCTTCCTACAGGTTGACAAATGATGGTCAGGACTCATATAGATGACTGATGGCAAGTGAAGAATATTACGTTCTTGCTTTCTGATTATTATTATAAATATTGTTATTCTTGTTTTCAAAAAGTTATATTTAATAGACAAATGTTTTTTGGTATTTATTGAAACTTATTGTAACACTAACCATTGTATTAAAATTTAATAAATATGTCTACTGATATACAGGTTCTCTTTGTTAAACAATTTATGAGGTACTTCACACACAGGAGTTCATGAAATTGTTAAGTTAGGCAGTTAACTAGTTCTTGAATAAGAGTAATTTGTGAACAGTTAGGACTGCTAGTTGGCAAAGACAGACCTTGAAGAGTACAGAAAACTATTGATGTTTTAAATTAAGAAATGCAGTATGTAAATGTAACAATGGTGTTAGTAAAATGTAATATTTATTGAACAATAGTAACAATGCAACAAAACTATCAAACCTCATATTTATGGATGCTCTTTAACTGCTGTGGTTCCTAAGTCCCATTCTATACTGCACATAAAAGATGACTTCATTTTTGATCAGAGACTTCTATCAGGCTTGAAGTTCTTTTATGTGTCAGAAATCTATGGCATGGGACTAACAGTTTTACTTTTGTTCTGAAGGTTATGCTCAAGATTTTATGCTCCAAAAAATTCATCACCCTCCATTGGATTTAAACCTGTCACCCTAGGAATTAGAACCTAGATCGTGTAAGACAACAAATACTTTTGAATAGGCCCAGGATGACAAACAAATGAAGAAACAAAACTGTTAAATTTGAAAGAATAACTTTTATTGGAATGTTACAGAAGGATAATTTATGTTTTTCATACAAAAATGCAACTTTCAAATACTTAAAGACTACTACTATATTTGAAAATAACATTGGTGCCCACACAAGGGAGTAACTTCAAAGAGACTGTAAAGAAGCTATAATTTTACATCTGCACTCTTAATTTAAGACATAGTTATAGAATCCACAAGAATTTCTGCATGGAGGTCACCATAGTCAGCTCCACCAATATACATAAACTGCTCATTTATCATAATTGATAAATAAAGGTACCTTAACTACCCAAGACTGTGTTTTTGCATTAGTTCTCATTCCTCTTTATTAATGAATACAAAATTACTCACTTTAATTTCAAACTTTCCTTCCAACCATGCCTAATCCATCACTAAAAACCGAATTTCCTCTGGAGCGTTTACACAGGGAATACAAAACTAAGAGGTTACACATTTGCATTGGACTTAAGAAATATAATAAAAGATATCTCTACATTTAAAAAAAAATATCAATGAGTTACACTCATATGACTTTCTCTACCCATGACAACTTTTCCAAACTCCTTTATATACAGAGTGGTCCAAAAACATGTATACACTGTTCAACAGTCCATAACTTGCAAACCAATTGGCTACCTTCGGTCTCAAACCAGATCAGGGCTGGCCCTCTACTGGCAGTGGAATGTTTTGCATGTAAGTTTGCAAGTATATATACCATCTGATATGTTAGTTTACGTGCCTAGAAGCAGCCTCGGCTGTTTGTAGCGCTCTCCAGGATCGGTCATACCTAGACCATCTCATTTTTTCAGACCTTCGGTCTTAAGCCAGATCAGGGCTAGGCCCTCTACTGGCAGTGGAGTATTTTGTAAGGAAGGATAATATACGGCAGAAGATGAGGTTGAAGTTATACATAAGCCATCTGATGTATTTTATGTGCCTAGAAGCAGCCTCGTGCATTTGTAGCCCTCTCCAGGATCGATGTCGTACTCACCTAGACCGCGGATGAGAGAGCTGAAGTTGTGGGAGAAGTTTCGATAGAAGGAACGTGAAAGAGTATGGATGTAGTCTGTTATTGTGGGAATATGTAGGTCTCGTCAGATAACTAGATTAGGGATGTACCAAGGGGAGTCTGTGGCAATGCAGAAGAATCGGGATTGTAGAATTTCAAGGCAGTGTAGGTGAGATTTGGCTGCTACATCTCATTTTTGGTAGTGTAATAATTAGTAGTTCAGGCAATCGCCACACAAGCGGTGTCTGATGATCACAGTCGTCAGATAAACATTCTTTTGTTTATATGTAGTTCTGACAATCACAACACAAGCCGGTAGTGAATGTGTGGTGTGGGTTTTCTTACTGGAGTTTGATTGGGTTGTTCTTCTTTGACGGCACAGTTACTGGTGAGATGCACCTTTAGAAACTTGAGACATCCATGGCAGATCATAACAGACACTAAATTACTGAAATGAAGTTCAACTTAAATGGCCTAGGGTCTTGAACTTAAAATTACCCCATATCGGTTTTCATAAAATAAAAGAGAAAACTGTGGAGAAAGAGAAACGTTTCACAGCTCAATCTGTGTTTCAAACTTATAAAGGCTAACCACATACCTCAGAGTTGAACTGTGATGACTTTTAAATGTTCTCTTTACATGATCATGAGAAAAATGCAAATAACAAATTTCCATTTGAGAGAAATATAAGGACTTGAAAAATCAAAATTCTACTGAAATTCTACTCACCACTTTTGGTTACTGTAGGAGAGGTTTTAAACTAAATGAGCAGTGGAAACATGAAGTAATAAGACATAATGAAACTGTAAAAAATTATAGAAAAGTTATTCAACATCTCATTGATGTCGTAGTATACTTTGCAAGACAAGAATGTCCCTTCATAGGGCATGCCGAAGACAAATATTCTGCGACCCATGAAAATTATATTGAAATGTTGTTTTAAGCAAGTATGACACCTTGGCATGTCATTTACAGACAGCTACTGAGTTCTCAGGTTTGTCAAACCATATTCAAAATGACCTTACTAATGGAGAAACCACAGTGTTATTGAATGAAATGAAAAAGAAATATTTTAGTCTGCATTTGTAGCAGTTATTATTGATGAAACCACTGACATACCTGCTCACTATCAACTCTTCACTGTTATAATACTGGTATCTGACAATGAAGAGATACAAGAAAGGTTTCTGGGCTTTACAGATGTAAGCAGAAATCGCAGTTCGATCAAAAGATCAAAAAGATCAGCTCTTCTTTCTAATATGCGACGTGGCGATTTTTTTATAATTCCTTCACACCTTTTGATGCTTTTATATACAGCGATGATTTTTAATATGATTTCTTTACCTTTTAGTGCAATTTCATGTTTGAGGGCATTCTTTTAACGTTATTGTTTGTTTATTTACTTACTGCATAATGTAGTCATATTGAAGAATTCAGTGTAGCCAAATTATGCTTGTTTATCCACTGAACGTAATGCTGCCAACAGACTTGCTTGTCCCAAAATTACACTATCTAGCAGACTAACACAAAGTAGTACCTAAATTGCATCACCTAGCTAACTAAACACTAACAAGGTTTGAGCAGCAAGAGGGAACTACTCCATTACATCACCTGCTTGTGACGTAACAAAGTAGTTTCAACAGTCAAGGTGATCATTCTGTGATAGCCTCACTGTGTGAATGTTTACTTTTGCAACAGTTGTGGAATGAACATATTGTATTTATACATCCATAGAAATATATGTGTTACAAGACACGTAAATTTAAAATATATTTCAAGATACATAGATGATTACAAATGTAGAGATATAAGATGCAATGCAAATTTAAAATACAAAGATAGGAAACCAAGATACATAAAATGGTATAAAGATTTGAGTTATAAAAATAATTTAGAAAGGTATAATTTACCTTACTTCATGGTGTAAGAATTTATCTGTAGGTATTATAAAAATTGTAGTCCAATAAAAAATTAAATAAAACCTTTTGAATTTATGTTGGAATTCAATACCCCCTTATACATTGGGGTCATTTATGTAAATGAAGACCAGTATTTGAAGCTATTTTCAGAGTTTGGTTCTGTGTGAATTTATAAATAAGTTGTTTTTTGTAGTGTTATGTGAATAAACATACACATGATAATCAGATTTCTTTACTATTTGCAATTGATCTTTGACTTTTTGAACTTAATTTTCAAACTCCACTTCATGCAAAATGCACATAAAATATTCAAAACTTTCAATAAACCTCCAATTGTAATAGAACTATCAATAGATCATCTCCAAAAAGCAATCATGGCATTTCCCTGTTGTTTACTGTAGATAAGTATAAGTTACCTCTATGAAGCTAGAAGATATACTAGTTTACATAAAAATATAAAATTAAACCTAAATGGGGATGTGGTGGATGATCCAGTTACTATAAGCCAAAAGTTTAATGACTATTTCATAAATATGCCCACATACACGACTAGTGGGGGAAATTCTGTAAATGTAAACACTACAAGCAAATCCTCCTCCTTTCTCAAACCAGTCACAGAAGATGAAATCATTAAGACAATCAATACCCTACCAAATAAAAAGAGTAGTGGATGGGATGAAATTAGCTCAGTTTTATTAAAAAGATGTAAATGTGTTATTGCAAAACCATTAACTTTTCAATAGAACAGGGACAGTTTCCAGAAATGTTAAAATTAGGAATAATTAGACCAATATTTAAAAAGGGAGATGAATTAAGTATTGATAATTATAGACCTATAGCCTTAACATCTGAAATAGCCAAATTGTTCGAAAGGATTTTGATAACTACTTGAGTAAATTTAATATATTACAGAACTTTCAATGTGGATTTAGAAAAGGGAGATCCACTATTTCAGCTATTAATCAGTCCATGCATGAAATAATTGAGAATCTAGAAAATAATGAGGTCAGTACATTATTTTGTGACCTATCTAAGGCCTTTGATTGCGTCGACCATAATATTTTAATTAGTAAATTAGAAAAGTATGGCATAAGAGGATTACCCTTGGATTTAATTCATAGTTATCTGATTGGAAGAAAGCAGTTTACGGAAATATCATACAAAAAAGGGAGATATATACAAAAAGTAAAATCAAATTTGGAAACCAAAGTATGGTGTACCACAAGGGACAGTCATGTATCATCAGTGTCACCACCTGCGGTGCCGTACGTAGTAAAAGCGGGCGTTAAACACTACACACAAGGGACAGTGTTGGCACCTTTACTGTTTATTATTTATAATAATGATATTAAAAAATCCCCTGAATACTTCAGTGGTAAAATATGCAGATGATACCACAGCTGTATGCTGGAATAAAACAGTAGAAGGATTAAATACTACATTAAATAATACCACTTCTTGGCTGTTAAATTACTTCAAATCAATAAATCTACACTGCAACAAGCAAAAAACTAAAATGATGCAATTGAATAAAAATGGTAGTAATAGGACACTAAAAGTAGATAGATAGTAGCAATATACTTGAAGCAAAAAAAAAAAAAAAAACAACAAATTTTTAGGTCTTATTGTTGATAATAGGCTAACATGGGCTGATCATATTGAACATATATGTGGGAAAATTAGTAAAACAGTATATCTACTTTGATACTTCAGCAAATACAGTGACAGTAACATACTGAAACTAATATACTATGGATGTTTCTATCCACACATACTTTATGGGATTGAAATCTAGGGTGCTGCTGCAAAAACGCATATGGACAAATTGCTTATATATCAAAGGAAATGTATCAGAATCATGTTTAATCTAAAAGCAAGGGAGTCATGCAAGGAAACCTTCATTAAGAATACCTACTTACCATCTACTCTCTATGCATTCAGAGCAATAATGTATGTAATAGATAAGTTCAAACCAATCAAAAACAACCAAATTCATGAACACTGTACAAGAGGAAACGTGGACTATTTTAGGCATACAGTGAATAAAAGTGTATCTCTATAAGATGTATATATTTCCAGAATCACGCTTTATAACAAACTGCTACAAGAGATTAAATCTGCAGCTGATGTTTCTAAACAGCAATTTGAAAGGAAGTTGAGGATGTATCTGATTAACAAATGTTTATATGACTAGAAGGAAATCTGAGAAACTAATTTGTAAATATGTAATTGTATTTCTGACATGTTCAAAATCATATGTATGATAAGCTGGATGAAAATAAATAAATTTAATTCATCTAATACATCATCTATATATAAATGAATAGTATAGGACTGAGTTTACATCCTTGTCATAATCACATTACAGTAGAGTCTCAGTTATCTGACTTTGGTAAACAGACATTCCATATTACCCGACATACTCTCACCAATGCTTGGTCAGCAGGATGTGCATCCTCGAACCTTCGGTGAGTGTGCAGGTATAGCTTGGGTGCGGACAATATTGTTTTCATTTCCTGTGAGAACAATATGGCAAGTAAAAGGAAGAAAGTGGTTGTTTCTATGGAGGAAACATTGAAATGAAAATATTGGTGACAACTCCTTTTGTCCCTGATAAAGGAAATGGACAATGGCAAGGGTATGATGGAAAAGTTAAGATCTATCAACATGAAAGGTGTTGCATACTGGGTGGCTCAGGATTGGAAATAAATGACATTAGCAGTCTTAGAACATACTGTTAGGTGATGAAAATAACGAGGAGATAGTACAAGACATGGGTGACAGTTTCCTTACTGAACCACATTCCTGACTGTGAGGATGCTACCACTCAAGATATGAGTAGCTGGTGTGTAGAAGATCAACAGTTTGAACTCAAAGACTTTAATATTGTTGATTTTGTGAATGGTAGTGACAATGAGGATGAAACAGAACGGGAAATTGAAGAACAAAACGAGAAGATGAGTCATTCTGAACGTTTAAGTGCTTCAAAGATAGCATTAAGATACTTGGAGCAACAGCCGGAGGCAACTGCAACTGAAGTATTGATCTTTTGTCGATGGCGAAATCTCGCAGCAAGGAAATGTCATTCATCTGGCAAGCAGACTTCATTGATGAACTTCTTTTCTTAAGACATTTGGAGCTTATTTTTATTCAATGTTGCATGTACAATTGGTTTGATTATTCAGTAAATACCGCAAAACCAACAATAGTTTTAATAATATAGTATACCTACCATGTTTTACCCCATTTTCCAACTTATTTTGTATTATCCAACATTTTTGGTTATCCAACCTTGTCCAGGGTAGGATAATCAAGACTCTACTGTATTTGGAAAGGTAGAATCAGAGTGAAAAATTCTACTGTATTTGCCATCTCTTCACTTATTTCATTTCTATTCATCCTAATACAAAATTTACTTGTTCTATGTATATTGTGAATTGTTCTAATATATTTTAATGTCAAATGCTTCCTCCAAATCAATCATTCTTTTTTTGTAGTGTTTAATGCCTGCTTTTACTACATGTGGCACCGCAGGCCATGACACTGATGATACATAAAATGAAGATGAAACACCGGTGGAATGAGATGGCAGGGAAAACTGGAGCACCTGGAGGAAACCCACCTCTACGCCATTTTGTCCACCACAAATCTCACATGCAGTTGCTTTGGTTAGAGTCGAGTGGTCTAATCACTAGGCCACAGTGCAGCCTAAATCAATATTCATATATACTCTACCTCTTTTAGAACTAAGTATTTATCTATAACTGATTTAATGATGAATAAATTATCTATTGTTCTCTTTCCTTTTCTAAATCCTACATGAAATGCTGACAGTTTATTTCCTTTCTCAGCCCAGCCTTGAAGTCTTCTTCCTACAATTACTATATAAACTTTTCCAAGAACTGACAGCAAACTTGTAACCCTATAGTTAGTTGGATGGACCTTTCCTTTTTCTCTATTAATAAGTACAATTATACCTATCCTCCATCTGTGTGGAACCTTTCCTCCTTCACATCTGTTGTCAGTTTAGCCAACAGTTCTTTTCTTTCTCTATCTTCCCCCCTTTTTTTCCCCAGAATTCCCCTAGGATCCCATCAATTCCTACTGCTGTTATTCTTTGACTTTTTTCCTCCCAAACTTCTATTTCTCAAGCCACTAAGTTATGAAGCATATTGTCATTTACCTACAAATATGGAAAAGATAAGAACTGATAATTTTAGTGGAATCTATAACAATAAAGATGCACAGCAAAATACAGTTGGCAAATTTAAACTTTCCATCGCTAGAGTATGTCTATCATCTGGACAATGTAACATATATGTGCCCTTGTAGACATAAAAAAGTGAGTCAGTTCTGGAATGCCAAATTCATCTAAGTCCTACTCAGCACAGCACATTGCACGATGCAGTGTGTAGCGGCAGTAACAAGTTGTCACAAGTTTCAGCTCTTAATATTGTTAAATCATATGATCAATAATCATAACCAAATACATAACTTAAGCTTCTTCAACAACAAACTATCAATGTTAACTAAATGTTAACAATGTTAACTAAAAATATTAACAATAAAAAGTATGAAACAGTTTGGATTGTACAGCATTACTAAACCTCCCATCTTCCATGTGTGTTCACTGTAGCACCGTGGCAAAACTCCTGTGTTGAAAGTTGCAGGCTTGCTTTTCACATTAGCAAACTATTTTTTTTCTCCCCCTTCTCTTAATGAAGTTGAATCAATACAAAGAGAATACTTATTTTAGATATACTTACTTCGTCAAAGTAGGAGATTTGTCTGCTTTTGAAGCTGCAGTTTGTATTGGAGTCCCTGCATCAACAGCACAGAAATAGATTATATTATCCAGGGGAGGGACTAAATGGTATCATCCTGGTTCAGGAACAAGACTTACGTCTACTGCCAAAATGGATGCAGCTTTAATTGCAGTAGAAGTGGAATCCTTTCCAAACTGCTTCTAAAATGAAGGCCAATTTGCATTTTCCTAGTCAGCTTGAATGGCTCTGAGACATGTAAATGATGGACTTCATGTGAGAACATTAGCTAAGAAACATCTGACATATGATCACATTTCTGCCTTGCACTTGCAGAGGGCAGTTATACCTGCTGAGGGTTCATACACTGGATATTATTTTAATTTTTTGTGTTTTAATTTCAGAAATTTTTATTTACACATATTTTTTAGTTATTTAACATAAATTTTATAAGAACTGTGTTTTTTATGCTTAGATAGATCCATAACTTCAAATGTCAAAGTTAAATTAATGCAATATTATGTCTTACAGAGCCAATCATAAAATTAACAAACATAAAAAAAAGGAGTGTGAGATTTGGAATTGGGAATGTAAGTTTGGAACAAATGCCTTCTTAACCTTACAGCCATGTAATGTCATTCTTGTTGTTTTCAGAACGTATAAGTTAACTATTGCACTGTCAGTTACAGACCACTAAATACCCCTTTTGCGTTTGTAGTGAACACAGGTTTTATTAAGATACACAAAGCTCTGCAATCGACACTTAGAATCTGGGGATGACTCATCTTTTGTGTCCATGGGTGTACAAACAGTAGTTTGTTTCTCTTTGGGTTTAGTATTGGAAATATTTATTGTTGCATAGACTGAGTTTATGTATCTCACAAGGTAAACTGGTAAATTTAACAACAAAAAACAAACACACACAGAAGACTTGATTTTCTTGTAAGTTAGGTAGACAGCAAAGGTGATATCAATTTAATGTGCTGAAAATATCAGAAAAGTTGAGCACTTAATGTATGCACAGTAACAATTATGCATTTACCGAGTAATAAGGAGGTTAAGATGAATATCCAGTAATGCACACTGTAGTACAGCATGAATTTTCTTTGCTTAAAATCTACAAATTTAAATGTAGCAAACATCATTTAGCTTTGATGGACATTATTTCTTCCACACTAGCCGTATGTAGGCTAAGGTTTGGATGAGTAAAGCCAGACTGAAAAAGTCAATGACATAACTGAGATTTGAACCACGGATTTCCCGGTCTCCGGGCATGTCGGCATGTTGACCATAGTAGCTCAATGTTTAAGAGCAACTGGATGGAGACCGGGAGATCCTTGGTTCAAATCCTAGCTATGGCATTGAATTTTTTAGTCTGGCTCTACTCATCATTTAGGTTTATTTAGGAGGAGGATTGGAAGGATAGAACAAATCTGAAATACTTCAAAACAGTTTTATTTAAATGATGTTTAAGTTGACAAAGATATATAACTTCAAACAAAACAATAAATGCACATCATGTCAACAAATAGCACCTATTCTGATAAAAATAGCTTAATTTTAGTTATTAACTCTGAGGATGTGTAGATAGAGAGCGTGGTATAAACACATGTACCAAAGAATCCCAACCACAGTCTGCAATTTGTCCTGGTATGTGATTGTTGAAGTCTAAGCCATACACAAACTCTGAATGATGCTTCACTGTTTCTACAGGATCTGCTGAGTGTTTGAAGTCCCAAACCCTTCAAATTTGAAAATCACCATATTAATTAGTATAAAACATTCTCTGAACACAAAAACCTGAAATGTACTTGCCTGTAAGGTGGTTTCACCTCTATGTTTATAAAAATACATTTTATTAAACTTAGGTTTTACATTTAGATTACATTATCAGATTTGGTAGTGCTTTTTTGTAGATTAAATCACTTGCCATAATAGTTTAGTGACAACCTTAAAATTATTATAAAGTTCATACATTCTTCCCCTAAAAATGACTTTTTCCTCTAATTCTATTCTTCCATTCAATATTTTACGTTAAAGAGGCTATATGAGACAATGGTAAAGGCAAAAATGATATATGCAGTAGAGATTTGGGGAGGCTCAGATATAAGTAACAAGGTTGACAATATGTACAAGTTATTCTGTAAAGAGGCTCTCGGATTGACAAGGATGGCTGCAGGTGAAGTGGCATCTTCTTGAAATGGGGAGGACAGGAGAAAAGGAATAATCTTGAAGAGAAAAGTGAAATTTTGGTTTAGCTGTTTGAGTAAGGAGGATGGAAATATTTTAAAGGTATGCATGGAACAGCAGAGAACATTAGTAAATAAGAATAGTTGGTGAGAAGTGGTAGAGAGAAATATGGAGAAAATAGGAATGGGGGATATATGGAGGGCAGGTGCAGGTAATGAGAGGATTTTGGAAAAAGGTAAGGACAAGAATGGAAGACATAGAAAGGCAAGAAATATGGGGAAGCATGGAAAACAAAAGTTCATTGAAGTTTTACAGGATTTTGAAAAGGGACTGGGGAAGAGAAGGTTATATAGACAACTGTAGTAGGACTGAAAGGGAGGGATTAGCATGGATGAGAACATGTGCAATATTTATGAAAGGATTAAGGTGGAGTGAGGTAGGAATATGTGAATTATGTGGGGGGGAAGAAAGTGTAGAGCATTACATAGCAAGATGTGAAGGAGTTGAGAAGTGGAGGAAGGAGGCATGGGAGAAAAAAATGGGAGGAAGTTGAGGGTAAAATTGTAACAATAAGAATGTTGACAGGGAAGCAACGGAATAGGAATAAAAATGTACGAACATTTCTTGGTAAAATGAAAGATAAATGGTTGAGGATAGTTAGAAGCAAAAGTTATGAAGGGGGGAAGGAAAAAGGGGGGGAGGAAGGATTTTGCAGGGAAAAGTAAGGAACACAGGTGACCCCTCAGTGAAGTATAAGGCTATTATGCCAAGCTGGCTGAGGAGTGAAAGAAGGTAGTCACTCAATTCTTATACATAGGTTAAGGAAACATAGTATGTAAACAAAAAGGTTCTCTGTAACACACTTGTAAATTACTTTATTATGCACAAATAAATATCAAATATCATATTTTATGATCGTAACTCAATTATAAGCTAGTAATTGTTTCAAACTTATGATAAAAGTGAAATTTTGCATAAAAACAACAGAGCATTTGAAAATATGGTACCAGTCAGCAGATACACCTGCAGCTGTGAGTTGTTTGTGATCAAAAAGGCAAAAATTCAATAATAAAACATAGACTCCTTAACAATATAAGTTCTTGAACAAGCTCACAGACCACCAGTAGTAGTTTGAAAAAGAAGGAAAGAATGAGAGAGAATGAATGAATGAAAAACGTCCAGAGAAAGACAAAGCCACACAAGCCAACTCATGCTGACCTCTAAAACATACTCAACTTGGTATGGTGCGATGATTTTGTAAACTGCACATGGGAAAGCTGTGAAAAAACAAATGTTGAACCTAAAACAGCTACAATATATGTTGTAAATCTATGCAGTTTGCAGTTTAGAATATTTATTGCCTTGGAAATGAGAATATTCCTCAATGAGCTCTGAGTTACATAAATTCTTAATGATTCCATCTATAGTTCTGGCTGCACTTCATTCACACTAACACTGAATAGATTTCAAAAACCCTTGAAAAGTTCTACAAATTTCAAACACTGGGAAACTATTGTTCAAACTGAAGCTTTTGTTAGGTCATAATATCCATGTAATACTGTAGGCCATTTTCAGTTACCTTACCCAGGGATGCAAGGAAGTGGAAATACAGAAACATGTTTTTTCCTAATTGTAGGTTTCACAAATCAAGTTGCACACGAAAGTTGGGCACTAAGCCTCCACCATCACTTGTGGAATGCATCTTGTAACTGTGTGTTGCAAACAGCAAACAAGAAGGGGAGAAGTGAAGTTGCCTGAAATGCAGTGACATGACACACGGTGTAAAACATAAAAGTTCCAATAACTGAAATACAATCAGAAATTGCTACAAACAGTTAAAATAAATTTATTATCTTACTCTTGATTTGAACTGAAAACTATACTGAGCTATGCTTTACTTACATTAGAACTTGTTAACTATAGGTCTATTCAAAAAAGTCTGAAACATTCACAATTTTGTGCCATTTGAGTGTTGCAGCAGAATGTGGTTGGTATTAATGGGCTGTTCTAACGGTTACCATGGATTTATCTCTGGTAATAGATACCTCTCAGATAACGCACTGATTACTCCGCGTGGAGTGAACATACATCTGTCATTTGTGATTCCTGCGAATTGCATTGGTTGAAGTGATGCCATCATTCGTGCTTAGCACATGACCGGGAGGCCCGTCAGTAGCCCTCTCACTCTAACAAGAATAATCAGTGCGTTATCTGAGAGGTTTCTATTAACAAAGATAAATCCATGGAAAGCGTTTCAGCAGCGCTATAATATCTCTGCACATGCTGGTGTTTAATGTGTAACTGCCAGAAATTTCAGGATTGTATCTCTGTTAGTTATTGTTCAGTGGTTTACCGAGTAGAATGTTGTGTTGCACAGTTTGCAAATTTTGAGATGGCAGAGTTACAGGAGGCATGCATTAAATTTTGCATGAAACTCAAGAAAACCTATGAACAGATGCACCAAATGATGTAGGAAGTCTACGGTGACGAGTGCTTAAGCTTTACTTGGCAATATGAACGGTTCATGTGGTTTAAAATGGCTGAACAGAGGTTAAAAGATGCCCCTCATTCAGCATGCCCTTCAATGTCTACCGGCGACGCTCATGTTAGGAATGTCAACGAAATTGTGTGTGCATATCGAAGACTGACTGTCTGAGAGAATGCAGAAGAATATAACATTTCAGTTGGATCTATCCGAATACCCTGACACAGATTCTTGGAACGCATCATGTTACTGCAAAGTTCGTCGCATGGCTCATGAGTCAAGACCAGAAAGACCATTGCCTCACGATCTGTGAAGAGCTTCTGGACTGTGCAAATGAGAACAAGATGTTCCTTAAGAGGATCATTACTGGTTATGATGTTGAGAACAAGGTTCAATTTTAACAATGGGTTGAGTTAGGCCAGGTCAAATGTCAAAGTCACGCTAATAGATTTATTTGATTTTGAAGGACTAGTTCATCATGAATTTGCGCTACAGGGACAAACTTTTAATTGATGGTACTATCGGGATGTGTTGCGATACCTGCAAGAAAATGTGAGAAGGAAACCACCTGAAATATGTCAAGACAATTCATGGCTCTTGCATCACGATAATGCACCTGCACATTCATCCCTGTTGGTGCATGACTACTGCAAAAAATCACTGTGCATCCTCATTCTCCGTACTCTCCAGACCTGTTCCATGTAGATCTTTTTTTATTACCGAAGTAGAAAACCCCATTGAAAGGACGAAGATTTGCAATGATAGATGAAAACAAAATATGCAAATGGCACTTTGCACGATCCAGAAAGAGCTGCACCAAGACTGCTTCCAAAAGTGGAAAACGGCATTGGAAGCAGTGTATCAATTGTGGAAGAGTATTTTGAAGGAGCCCCTGCACAATAAATAAAAGGTAAGAGTACAGAATTTTGTGGACAAAGTTCTGGTATTTTTTGAACAGATCTTGTATACTACATACCTGATTTTTGCCATCAATAAGAGAGCTGATACCTTGTCTGCACATATTTAGAATTTCACTGTATTGAAGGATAGTTGTTACCACAATCACAAACATTGCTCTACAATCTCTTCTTGGTGTTTATATTTCTAAGAGATTAAATAATAATAATAATAATAATAATAATAATAATAATAATAATAATAATAATAATAATAATAATAACAATAATAACAACAACAACAACTTGAGCAAAAACAGAAAACCAACCATCCCATTAAATGCAGTACGAAAAACAATAAAAAAAAGCAACACAAACAAAATAGTCAATCTCTCAAAATGGACATCCTAAAATAAGGAAAACAGATTCTTAAACCTAGGCTTCAAAACTTGTTTTGATATTTCCACCAAAGTTAAGATAATATACTGCACACAGAAATAGTTGCAACATACCTCAATACAATGACCAAAATGGCTATAAAAGGGAATGTGAATCAATACCAAAGCATAAAGATTTAAAAATAAATGTGAGGAAAACCAACCTGTGGACATCACATCTCTTAATTTGGAAGAGTAATAACAGGCAAAGAGGACTATACTTCCAGAATTAAAATTTCTTTAAAAAAGAAAAAAAAAAAAAACATTAAAAAATGATATGAAATCCTTTAAATTCTAGTCTACAAACAAACCATGATCAACATGAATCCATTTGGGATTCATTCAAATTGAAATCTACAAAACTGATTGTATCCTATACCTAAGATCCATAAGTTAGATGTCCTGCAGATCACTGTTAACAGCATAGATTTCTGACATACAAACTATTTAAACAGTTAACCAACAAGTACAGCTTTCCAAAGTTCAACAACCTCTCCATAAATTTTTTTATGGAACTGAACATCTGCAGCATCCTGTGCCATGGTGTAGTGGGCTAAGGCACCATGCTTTGGTTCCCTGCCATGAAATGCGCCTAGGATTGATTCCACCCTATACCAGACCCGGGTATAGGACCGGTGCCCACTCAGCATCGTGAGAAAAGGGAGGAGCTATGCCAGGTAGTGGCCCTGGTTGCATAAGCCAACTTTCTGGCTGGGGTGCTGTGATGCTAACCACATCTCTAGCCTGTAACCGGTTGGATAATTGCCCACTTCTATCTTGTATATGTGGGCACGAGGCTAGCAGTCAGGTTGGCAGGCTTTGGCCCACAAGGACTGTTATGCCTCGAGTTGATTTGATTTTGAACATCTGGAGTGATTAGTGTCATCTGACATCAAAGCAGCACTCTATACCAGTAACTTTACTGATAATTAAGCTACCTTCAAAAACTGAATATTGAAAACAGGAAGTAATAAAAGAGAAACACAGAATTACCATAGAACACAACTCTACATATACCAAAAAAAATGCATTCAATTCAATAATAACTATGGGCAATTCCCTCTCATCTTACTTATCCAGATCTCTATATGGGCCAATTGGGAAGACATGTTATGTGTTTCCAAAATTTGTATAAAAATGGTTCCAGTAAGTTAATAACATGTTAGTAGTAGTATCCAAAAGTTTCAGTCAATGGGTTCCATCATAATATGACATGAAGGTCATCAAGGGGGAGGGAAAAAAAACTAAAATACTACACTTGCTTGCAGAAACAAAATATCACATGCAAAAAATTCACCTATCTCTCACATTACAAAGAAAAGTCAAAGACATCTTTAGAAATACACCATACTTAGCATCAAGCAACCAGTTCAATACAAAAAAGCTCATTAAACACAAATTTCAGACTCCATACTAATGAACCATAGATCAGGTATCTACCAAATAAACTAGTGACTGCAACCTGTCATACATTGAACAGATAGGTAGAAAATAGGATTTTAATGCACGAGACAGAAGAAACTATAAAAGCCTGCAACATAAGACCAACAGTGTATGCTAGCATTTTACCTTTATACTATATTAGCATTCACAAACAGAGATGAAACCATGACCTTTGACAACCTTTCTACATCAGATGTCTTTAGTAAACAAGGAGACAAAATCTGGAAAATGTCCTACCAACTCTTTAAATGGTGGTCTTGTTTTTGTATTTAAACTATGATTTTGTGGTTGCAAGAAGGAAAACAAGGCTCTGTTTGCAAGCCATAGGGTAAAACTGATTTTCTCTTCTTGGTAGAATGTGGACTGGTAATATGTAAGGTGGGAGGAATATAGGTGAAATGCTTTAGGAAGGAATGAAAAATAAAACAGGTCAATTAAAATAACCTGCTGTGTAATTCACAATAGTCATCACAACTTGGAATACCATTGAAGTTTCATGCCATGAGAAAAGGAACAAACCCTCACTAGAGCCCCATCCTAAAATCCTGAACTCCCACCTAAGTGCATAGAAATGGTCACAAGTGGCTGAATATTTTTGAGTATAACCATTAAATACAGAGAAAATTATGGTTCTTATACCCTTTAGCAATCAAGTAACCCTAGGGGCCAGTTCCACCTACTGACATTAAAAATATTCCATTTCTGCACTTACTAACTTTTAATTATAGCTTTAAGTAAATATTAAAACTTTTGCACCTCAACAAGCTTTTACAACAAATTGTTAGCTAACTTTTGTTAATATCAAAAACAACTGCAAATAACTTTCAAGAAGGCAGTGACAGCTTTATGTGGTTTCTGAATGTGCCCTGATACATTTTTGTCTATGCATCGCAGACTCTCTATGTCATTAACAAACATGTAGTTAGGTCCATGTCATGTTATTTTCCTGGTTGTTTAAGGTTACAGTCATGTCAACTGAAAAGTCTACATGCAGCAGAATGGTTTAGTTGAATCGTCTGATATGACTTAACGGAGGACATAAATTACACACACACACACACACAAAAAAAAAGCTAGTTGAAAATTATTAATTAGAAAACTTGTTTCTAAGTATAAAAAAGTTACTATATGCAAAAAAGTCAACAGAGTTAAATTAAGAAATAATAATGGAGTCTGGTGGAAAATTTGCAAATAGTGTAAATGATATGCACTTTCCCCCATTCCCAATAAGGGATTCTGGCAATTTTATGCCAACATAAAATGCAGTACTAAAATAATCAGGTGAAAAGAGCATTTACAACAGTTTAAACATGAATGATGGATACATTAAAATCAAATGTGCAAAATTGTTTTATCACTGATTAAGAATCACGAACCAACAAAAAAAACTGTTTGCTGCTTGAAACAACTGCTTTGGAAACCTTCTGAATAAACCACAAATGGTAGCCTTAGAGAATCTTAATAGTTATCATTAAATGAAATGACCATTCAGGTGCACCTTTTTTATTAAATGAACAGTACAGCAGTATAAAATCTCAAAGTTGCATTTCTGTTGGTAGCATTCTAACTTAATATAGGCATATGATGTAAAATTAGTGTTATAACTGCTTTGGAAAAGTTTGTATTGCTTTAAAGGATCCTCCTTTTGCAGGTTTTTAAACGTATTATGATGCATGTCCATTCTTCCATTGGGAATAGCATTCTTAAATGCTAAATACAGCAAAATTGCATAAACTAGTATAAACTTGAAAGAAGTGTAAAGACAGTGAAGCACAATTTGCACTAGTTGAGTACGAGCTGATAAGAGCAAAAGCTCTCGAAACATGTCCTGTGAAAAGACAGTGTGAGTGAAGCAGTGTATCAATATCTTCTCGATTCACTTTCACATAAACTAGGTTTGCTTCAACCATTTTCCTACTTCTAACATTTGTTAAACATCTTAAGTCAGGAGTATGGCTAAGTTAACATTGAGTTCCAAGGTTTTGTTAAAACATTATTCAATGAAACAGAATCTGTATCAACTTCAGTGTTAAATCAATTAAACTGATTCAGATTCATATTTGATTTATTGAGTGCTAAAACAAATACATCTTGGGCTACCCCTGAACTGGACCCAGGTCACTTTACCAACAGGTCAGCCCTTCAATGCAATTACATGCTTTACACATGAAATCAAACATTGAGTTAAAATTTAACATTAGTTGTTGAAACTAACCTTTAGTGTTTGGAAAAATACATTCATTAGCAAGAATCAAGACCAACTGTGAACTTGAAATTCCCTAAATATGATTCGATACCCAAATTCCTTGAATCTATGTAACCACTGAGCACAGTATGATCAGTCAGTCAGACCTCAGATGAAGATGGGTGTGACAATTCTTGAAACATGGTAGTAATAAACAATTAATAAGAATTAACTTTAAAGAGAGTCGATTATCGACTCTCTTTAAAGTTAATTTATCATAACACTGTTTTCAACACTTCCAAGAAAGGAATTGCAATTAATAAGAAGTTAATGTTACTATCTCCAACTACGGGGAAGGCAATTAAGGAAGTTAGGCTGAAGACAATAATGAAACAAAAGGAGGTAGAACAGGAAGGAAGGAGGGGAATGCTGACAGGTCACAGAGGGAAAGAGAAGAGATGGCAACAATAACAACTCAACAATGTAAGATGAAGGCACTGAAGTTACGTTGTTATCACGCAACAACACTGGAGCAATACCCAGGGCAACTGAAAATAAATGTGGAAGTGAAGAAGATGTAGTTATGACAGATAAGATAACAGGGGACAAACACATGGCTGGGTGGGAAGGAGAAGAAATGGGAAAAAGGTAGTAGAATATGGAAGGATGAAAAAGCATAATGGCAGGCAGAAGAGCAAAATGATGTTAGGCAATACAGAGGACCTATGAATAGACAGAAATAAGAAATAGTACACTGTGTGACAAGACAAAGCAAGTGAGGTCAGAAGATGTGGTAGGAGAGGGGTAATGAGTGATAACAAAAGTATGAAAGTGTAGAAATGAAGTTGGAAGCTGTGAGCAGGAAGGAAAGTGAAGAAGAAAGGCAACAATAAAAATAAGAGGTAAGAGTAAATGAAAAAAGTACAAAGAAATTAGCGAAGAAAATAACAGTGCAATATCAAGAAAAAAAATTATAATCAGGTGAAGAAAAATTTTGGTAATTCATGAAGAACTGATGCAAGAGAGACATGGACATTTTGCCAAGAGTAACAAGGTTAAGAAAGCAGTTGGGGTAAACAGTAAGTAAAGGGGTTGAGGGAATGCATATAGAGTGAAAATGAGGCTATAGTGAGATAGTGAAATCTAGATGGAGAAGATTAGCAAAGTGTATAATGAAATTTGAGTAATAAGAATAAAGCTGATGAGAAAAGTAGAGAAAGAGGCAAGTGAATAAAGACAGGAGATAAAAATAAAATAAAAATTAAAGAGGAAAGTGGGAGTAGGATACGTTTAGGGTAAGGGTAGGGAGTAAATGCTCACAAATTAAAACTGGAGATGAGGAAGGGTTCCCATGCACAATATTACCATGGTGTATGGGGCCCTAGGAGAAGTTTAAAGCAATCCAAATGGAGGAAAGTTTAAATAGGTATAATATTCCAATGTGTAAGGACTATGATACAATGAAGCACAAAATTAATATAATTTTGAGTCAAACTTATGCTCAATAGTCCACTTTTGCTAGTATTTACCTAGAATGCGTTAACTTTATCACATGACCAAACTAGCTCACCCTTCTCAAATGTTACATTATTATTGGTTTTTCATTTATTTTGAATTTCCGCATTGGTTTGCAAAACTCATCTAACTCATTGACGTTCAGCCCACCCTGAGTTGGGGAATGCCTACCCTGAGTTGTTTGTAACCGTATACATTGTTATCAAATCAGCGAAGTAAATCTCTTTAGCGTTCATGCTCAAATGCATTTTGAAAGCCCTTTGTCCCAACACATTATGGCTGAAAGTATACTATAGTTCTCAGCCATTTAACTTTTCCTAGCACAAAGACGGTAACAGTCCTTCCTTCCTGTCTCTCTGACATGTACAGATTTTTACAAGAATATTTTCTCTTTCTTGCCTGGATGCTAGTATATATGTTATATTAAATTTTATTCTTCCCTTCTTATTCTTTAATTCACCTGCTATTTTAATCATTACTCTATCCATTCTAATTTCATATTATTATAACAAGATTTGTATATTAGTTTAGCAAAGCATTTTTATTAATTTATCTTCTTTTTTAATTATCTGATTTCAATTAATTTGCCGCCTCCTAATTGCTGCCTGATACTAGGTTACATAAGGGAGACAAATTATTTGCAAATCACTTACGTTAAACTGTGAGTAAAACTTCAAATCCCTAAATTTGTTCAATATATGTTTCATCTAGTTTTTCATTTGAGTTTCTGAAGGTAATATAAGAATTATATAAGATGTAATTTTAAATAGTAAAGTAATTTGCTACAATCTTCTATGCTCTCCAAACATTATTTTAATAATACATGTCTGCAATGTCATCAATTTTATGTTTGGGAACACATCAGATGCTTATGATTTTTAAAACTTGCAGTAGGTAGAGAGTTATATGCATGCTTTTTAATACAGGTGTGTTTCAAAATGAATATGGTAGTTTTAAGGCTTTGTAATATTTTTAAACTTAACTTACAATTATAAACCAAATGAAATAGCAACTCAAATAATTCTTCCCAGAAGTGTCCAATGTGACTACCATTCATCACACTGCCAGTCAACAGGCGAGTTCTTCCCAAACCTTATCACTGTTGGAGTAATTGTTGCAACAACTGAATGAATCCTCTTTCTTAAGTTGACTAGGTCAGCTGGTAGCAGAAGCACATACATATGATCCCGTATGAACCCCCAAAGGCAAAAGTCACATAGTATCAGACTGGGTGAACATGAAGGTCAGGTGAAAAAAGTTCTGTCATACAGGCCCTTACGGCCAATCCAACAGTTGGACACAACATTGTTTAACCAATTACATACTGAGTTATGACAATGAGGCAGCACACCATCTTGCTGCCAAATAAAGGTTGACTCAGCTTCTTCCAATTGAGCCACAGTTGTGTTGCATCAAGATAAGAAATATCAATTAAAATTGCTTCACCAGAAAAGAAAGGCCCATAAACTTTTTGCCAGTATATGGCACACAAAAAAATTACATTATGGGTAGTTTCATTATAACTGTACCAACTTGTGTGCATTAGATAACTCCCAGATACATTATGAGGCTTCACATTTCCATTTAGGTGAAATATTGATTCATCACTAAAAACAACACGATCCAGAAAACCTTCATATTCATGCAGCATCATTTCATTTGCAAAGTTGGCATGTAAAGCATAGTCTGTTGGCTTTATAGCTTGTAACAACTGCAAACAATAAGGATGTAGTTGTAAGCATCTCCATAAAACCCTACACACAAATGTCTCTGAAACTGTTAATTCACTACTAGTTTGCCAAACTGATTTCTTGGGGTTAAGCATGAAACCCTCCAACTCATTCAACATGTTCTTCAGTGCATTTTCATCATTCTATACTTTCTCGTTTACAAAGAGAGCCAGTGTCTTCAAACTGATGATACTATCTACAGATCTTATTATCACTTGAAAGTTTACAATGGAACTTAATATGGAATGCACATTACACTATAACTACAGATTTAGTCTTTGCAAAGAGCAAAACACAAAATACCTTTGGTTTATTAGTTGCCATCTTTTTTCTACTGGCACTTTCTCACAGAAGACAGAGGGAATAGTGCATGCGCATGTGCAGAAGTGTATACTGAACAGACCTTTTTGAGTTGCTGTTTTGTTTGATGTATGATTTATAATTGTAAGTTAAATATAATAAATACTGCAAAGACTTAAAACCCCTACATTCATTTTGAAACACCTAGTATACCATATTTCTGCAAGTGATTATATATTTAATGACTACATTAATTATATGACATAACATTGCAAAAATGGACAGCAGTGATTTTTACTTTGTAAATGAGGGTGCACATTGTATAGTGGTCTTGGATCCACCAAAATTGTTCATACCAATCAGATGTTTAGCTTGGTCAATATACAGGATGTAATGAAAAGGTATGTCTAAAATTTGAGAAAATGTTTCTTACAGAGAGGGGATAAAAAAAATATATGAACATAGGAGCAGAAATTGTTTATTTCCTTTTTAGAGCATTATTTTTTCTTTACAGCTGAACCTCATATAACACTCAATGACAGAACCATGGGAAAACAGGAAATCATAGCACATGTTCAAAATGGCCTCCATTAGCTCCAATGCATTGATTAACCCGCCGTTGCATGGACTCCCTAACATGCCGAGTTACACCTGGAGAATTCGTACTGTTTGGCAGATTTCCACAATATGAGCACGAAGAGTTTCTGGAATTGAGTTGCATAAACAAGAGATTGCAAACGTCCTCACATATAAAAATCTAGTGGGCATAATCAAGCAAGTGTGGAGGTCTGGTATTTGAAATGAGGAGGAGCTCCATCAAGCTTAGTACATATCTCATTGTATTGCTAATGGAGTATCTTGTAACAAGACAGGCAAGTCATTCCGTAAGAACCATCTGTACCTTCATCCATTAAGACAATTAGGTATATGTGGTCCCACTAAACAGTCACCAAAGTCCCGGCCCAAACATTAACAGAAAATCAATGTTGATGGTTTGCTGGAACCATTGCATGTGGATTCACGTCAGCCCATACATGCTAATTGTGAAAATTTACAATTCTATCCCAGTGAAATGAAGCCTCATGTGTAAACACCACACCTGCCGCAAAGTCTGGATTAGTACTTTAGTGGAGAAACCATTTGCAAAAGGCTATCGTGCAGGATAATCAGATGGTGATAATGCTTGCACGCATTGTAAATGGTTTGGATACAGTACGTTCTCGTGCAGCACTCTCAGATATTCATATGGTCAATGTTACGTATTACAGCTAATTGTCGATTGCTGACAGTAGGGTCTTCTTCAACAGCATGAAGAATCACCTCCTCCAGATGTGGTGTTCTCCTCGTTCTGGGACTTCCCAGTCACGAGTAGTAGGCTTGAAGTTTCCATTTTCCCTCAGACAACGATTGAACTGATTGAAATGTTCACCTATCTGGACAACGTCGCTCTGGAAATTTCTGTTGGTACAAATGCTGAGTGAAACTTGCATTACCTTCAGCTAATCTGTACATTAAATAAGTATCCGCCAACTCCGCATCTGAGTATATCTTCCTGTACCTGAAACACACAGTAATGGCAGAACCGACACTTAGTACACTACTGTATTACCTTTGCCTAATCTGTACATTAAATGACAATCTGCCAAATCCAAATGTGAATGTAAATGTTATTGCACCTAAATCTCACAGACACTGCTGTGCTCGGCACTTCAATGAGCCATGAAAACAGAGTACTGATGCCTAACAAGCAGATTACATACTGTACTGTAGCACAATGACAAAAACAGTGAACTGCATCACCTCTACCTAATTTAACCAGAGGAAAAGTGAATGTCTACTAATATACAATTAAACCACTGTTCTGTTGTGGGGTTATGACCACAAGACAGCTACATATTACACATCTTACCATATAAGCAAAGTTGTAGGAAAGGAGCTCTACCATGGAAATAAACAGTTTCCAGACCTATGTTCGCATAAGACATTTTTATCCTCTATATGCATGAAATGTTTTCCATAAGTTTTGACATACCTTCTTGTTACATCCTGTAGTTATAATTGTGCCTTTTGCATCTTCTTGGAAAATTCTTCTGAAGTAATTGGAATCAGAAATACATGATGATGATGATGATGATGATGATGATGATGATGATGATGATGATGATGGATGTAAATTTCTTAAAGATATATTAAGAAACCAACAACTGTAATATTTGTATAATGATTAACACATTGCTGTTATGAATTCTTATGGAGACAAAGTGCATGAGTAGTAGAGACAGAAGGGAACACGCAAGGAAATGTTATACTATCTATTTTAACTCTATAAACAAAACTTTTGTATACATGGGAGCATTTATATGTTAAAAATGATTTAAATCCTTCACCTGTTATGGACAAATGGTTCTAGGTTATTACAGCTACATAAATTTAAATAAAAGATTGTTATTGTACGCAATATCATTTGATACACACCTGGTTTAACAACTAAGCATGCTGTAAGCAAGTTTTATGCTTGATAGAATACTTCACCTTGTTATATGACTTCTGTGCATATGAAGATTTTCTGCTGCTGCTGATTATATCACAATCAGCTTATTCTAACATTTATGCATAATTGGAGGAATGTAGTAACAGTGATGTCAAAATTAAATGAAAAAGTCCATAATATAAAAATGTAAGTGACAGGTATTAAAAACCCACTATAAATAGTTCTTTCAATTTATTCTAACATACTGCAAGACACACTCCATTAGAAAATAACTTATTTATGTCCCATGTTATGTCACATTGTGTTTGGAACATTGTTTTGAAGCATAATAAAGCAAAATAAATGATTGAAAATAAAGGAAGTAAACATGTGAAACTTTTTCTCATATGAATGTTAAATAGACTTAACACAACATGAAACTGCTGTTGTTCACTCCTGAATCATGTATATATATATATATATATATATATATATATATATATATATATATATATATATATGTCACAGGCTTTTGGCAAACTCCCAATAGCTTGAAAAAAGCACAGTCCAAGCAGAAGTAAAGTATCTATAACAAGACTGTCTACAAATTACACCTAAATTAGCTACCTAAGTTTAAAGAAAAAAAAGTAATAAATGATGGTGATGATAATAATTGAATAAGTATAAAATCTTTAACCAATATGAAATGCAACCACAATGCTTACCTTTATTAGGTTTATCTTTATTATTTTTCATTTTAGTCTATGTGTTTTTCGTTTAATTGAAATATTTAAAAAAAAATAATGAAATAATTTTTATTTCAACCAACTCATCTAAAGTTAAATTGCCAGCTGAGAATTAAATCAATATTGACTGACGTATGTAATGCTTACACGTGCTTTAATGGCTGACAGTGAAATAGTTAAAATACAATGGGTTTATTGGTTCACCCTTTTTTTATAATTTACGACCAACGTTAAGTCATATTGGCCGATGAATGGAATGGGTGAAATGATGCTCAAATGAGCCCAGGGTCCACAGAGCTTAGAGTTACCCAACATTCATCTTTCAGAATAAGGGAAACCCCGGAAAAAACCTTATCCAGGTAACTCACCCTGACCGAGATTCAAACTCGGGACCTCTTGAACGTGAGGCACACACTCTACCACCTTGCTACCAAGGTGGGCGGTTCATCATTTAATTTCTGGGAAGGAGGCATGCAGAAACTGGCTTATATGCAGTCATCTTGACAATAAGCTTCCAGATTTAAAAAATACATTTCATTCCTCTCAATGCAAATTTATAAAGTTTGAAGTTTTCTGTGTTATTTTCAAAAATGTATATGATGAATGCAAGATGAGCTATGGTTTTTGAAGGTGAACGTTTTGGAAGAAAACATTAGCTTGTATTCAGGGAAATATAGCAAATTTTAAACATTACAATATTTCATCCACTTCAGTCCATTGCCAGTTTCTTAAAAGTTATTAGCTTACTATCTTGAGCAAACAAGATGCTGTATATAATCCATTCTTGAATTGGTTTAGAATGCTACTTCCAAAGCTTTGTACATACCTGGTAGTAAAATCATAAGACACAGCAGCAAGTATTGACAGCTGATGGGGAGAAAATTTCACGCGACGTACTGCATACTCACAACCCTGAAACATCAGAATTCACTTTATAATCTGTTACTTATTTACCCTGTTTCTATACTACATTCAGTGCTGATGCTGAATATCAGAAAAATGAGATACAATACAAAATCCAAACATTTCTTTTAAAATACAATGCTTTTATGGGGGCTATCTGAAAAGTTTTGGACTAACAATGGAAAAGCAAAATTACTGTTTTAGGAATATTTTCATTTTTTAGCATGATGTCCTTAAGAGCAATAAACTTATTCTAGTAATGCTCTAGCATCATTATCCCATCCCTGTAGATTTTGTAGAAGTTGTAGTGCAAATTCTTCAGATTTGAAATTGCCAAACCACTTTTGTGGACAGATGCCTTGTTCTGATGAAAAATACAATTTTTCTCTGCAAACTGAACTTTTTCTCATGAATGCTGACATCTATTAAGTTTTTCAAATGGGAAGAGTTCTGGTCTACAGAGAACGAGATGCATTTACATGTTACCACTCATTACCCCCACTCTTTTCATATTTCTCTCTCTCTCTCTCTCTCTCTCTCTCTCTCTCTCTCTCTCTCTCTCTCTCTCTCTCTCTCTCTCTCTCTCTCTCTCTCTCTCTCTCTCTCTCTCTCTCTCTCTCTCTTGCACACTACCCCTAGAGCATGCAAGTCTCTTTGGTACTATTTTTAAGGGAACCCAAACTGAATTTTCCAAACTTTTATACTAATGCTGTTGTTAAAATCAAAATTGGAACAAGCTTATTCACATTTTATAAATGATATAATTATAATTATAGTTTCTGAATTACCTGTTTTTCTAATCTAATGGAAATGTCAGGGCATCATCCATATCCCTGTCAATGTTACATCAAAAGACAATTTGTCGCTGTCTTCATCATTCGCAAGACAATATGGTGACACCTATTCAAATCATCACCTACACATGGCTAGTGTGGAATGATTAATTTCCATCAATTTACCTAATAGTAGTAACTATGAAGTCTGGGACTTAGTATTAGCAAGTCGCCACATAGCATAGTAAGTCGCCACAAAAGGTGCATATCTCATATACAATGAGATCGCCTAATGCTTTACCAGGAAAATAGAGTCAGTTGGAGAATTTAATGTTATGCTGGCATGTTGGCTATAGTAGCTCAATGGTTAAGAGTTACTGAAAGGAGACTGGGAGATCCGTGGTTTAAATACCAGCTATGGCATTGAATTTTTCAACCTGATTCTACCTATTCAAATCATCACTTTCCACGGTCTGGAATAACAATTAATTTCCAAAACTATTTGAGCTAGAAATATGGGGTTTTTATGGTTGTGTTAGAAGCATTACTCTGTACCTTCCTCATGGATCACTTTTTGAAAAATCTGAATTTATGTCTTAGCGCAAATAGTAGTTATTAGAGATGGATTCACTTGGTGCTCATCACACATCCCGTTTACGAGGAATGCAATATGGCAGCACTGCAAGACTGGTTGCTGGCCTGGTAGCATTCAAGGACAAAGATCATCCCATTTGAAAGTCACAGTAGTTTAGTTAGAACATCAGAGTAACGCTCTCAAGTTACTATTTTACCCTTTTCAAGATATTCAGCAAAATGCCATTGATTGAGCTGAGTTTGTCTTCTTTGGTACTGAACAACTGGCTTCTCTCCATTGTTTTGACTGGTGTATGGGTTCTAGTGAGAATTCAAGTTAGATCTAATGTAACAAATCTGCACATAGTTTTGTTCCTGTTCAATTACTCTAAAACTGATCAAAGGTTCTCATGCATATTATGTTTTGATCTACATGAGCAAATGCAAAACCCATCTAGCAAAAAGCTTTCTCATCCTCACATTGTGATGCAAGATATAACCCATGTGCTCTCTGAATATGCCTTAGCCTCAGCAATTTAATGCACCTTAACCTGGCATCATCCAACACCATATTGTGCAGCTTTTCAAAATCATTTGCATGGTTTAGGCATCCTTTGCAACTGTCACTTTAAGACCTGGTGCATTGAACATTTAACCTCCTGTATCCTATGGAAAATTTTCAAATTTTCAGAAATTCATATAACAAATATACCAATTTGATGGAAACACATCACCCCAGTAGCATTTCCATTTCTTTCCGAGGCAGAGAACTCTTCAGATGGCCCTTGTAATTCTATAAAATAGTGATAACAATTTTAGCAAAATATTTAATGAGTCAATATACACTTTCAACCTGTGCATGCTGATTCATTACGTGTTATGATTACACTTAACTGTTTTTAAGTTTGGCACTTCATCTTTACTTTAGCAAATATTAGTGATAACTAGTCTTAGAACTTTAAGGACTCGGCTTGTACATGCCCATGCTGTGAGTATAGAAAGAGGGGTATGGTTTAACTCCAGTAGTAAACAAGGTTGGCCGCCTTAGAGGTATACAAATGTGCGAACAAACAGTTTTAATCAAACAATATATGAATTAAGTCACTGTTTTCAGAATTATTCAGTTGAAGTAGATGTATAACAAAACACATTTTGAATAATAAAGTAAAATTAATTACTTTTGCAATACAAAATAAATGCCTATTCTTTAATTGTTCAACTTATTACAGTGTATAACAGCATACATTTTATACTTTTCGAAGGTGAATCTCCTTCTGTCACTCAAGCAACATTTGCAGTTTGAAAAACTTCTCTCAACATCAGATGATGTAACAGTGCTGACATAAAATACTGCCTTGTAAGCACTGTTTCCTTGTGCGCTTGCAAATTATTTTTAATGTTTACCATTTTAAAATAGCCTGGGTTTTTTCTCAAGTATGGCTTTTTATTTTATGCATGACAGGTCCAGCCGCTGCTGAGTCTATCTGTTGAGCTAGTTCTTCTATGAGCCTTATGGCGTGAGGCATTTTATTACCCCTCTTTTCTAGCTGAACAATGGTTTTGGACAGGTCTGAAAAACTGTTTCTGATGAAGAGCACATCTTCGTGTAATTTGCTTGAAATGAGGGACTGAGAGGCACGTACTGCAGAACTATTCTCGTTATCTAACACACTAAGAATTTCAATAACAATGTTGTAATGTTCCACATAATACATAGCATTTAGCCAGGTGCCCAAGCGAGTTGTAACCAGCTGAGGAGGTAAGGCGCCATTTCTTGGTGGGGCGCCACATTAACGTTAGGCGACACTTCTTTATATTTACGTTTTCTGCTTAGAGCTTTCAAAAATATCTTTTTTACATTTGCAATGAAACTGTCTACATCACTGTAACTTCTGTGAATTTCCTCGGCAACACGATTTACACAAGTCCTGAAAAAATCGGACTGAGATGGTGAAGTTACACTTGGCTCTCATTGCTCCTCGACCTCTGTTCTTGCTAAAACCTTGATTGATGTTTCTTAGTTACAGTGCTGTCTCAGCCATTTGGGTTTAGTGCCCTTAATTTCTACATAGCATACCTTGCATTGGATATTTTCTTCCTTCTGTGTGAAAATATCACTTTTGCTAACTCTTCGTCCATCTTTTTTTTTCCTTTTTAAATTTATGTCCTCCAACGTTAAGTCATATCGGACGATTAATGGAATGGGTGATATGGTGCTCAAATGAGCCCAGGGTCCATAGAGCTTAGAACTACCCAACATTCGTCTTTCAGGATAAGTGAAAACCCCGGAAAAAACCTTATCCAGGTAACTCACCCTGACCGAGATTCAAACTCTGGATCTCTTGAACGTGAGACACACAGGCTACCACCTCGCTACTGAGGCGGGCTCTCTCTTCGTCCTTCGGACATTTATGTGCTTGTGACATTTATGTTCTTCACTCTCAGCAAACAAATCATTGTATAGAAAATGAGTAGTTGTCAAACATTTTTATGATTACTCACTCAGATGAGATGTTCTTCATATCCCCAAAAGCGCTTTTCGATCAGGTTTTGACCATCTTCAGTGTGTGTTGACCAGCTACTGAGGTGGAGACGAGCCGAACCTTCCAAGAAACTTCTGCTCCTGTGACTGTCATTTGGTTATCTCCTGATTTGTGCTGCCAACTTCTGGGACTGGAACACTGTGGCCGGACACAGGTGGCTGATGGTTATCTGTGGTGTTGACTGGTTGTAACTGTTTTACCTCTGGATGTGGGTTAATTGAACTGTCGACCTGTGGTGGCGGATGAAATTCCATTTTTTCTTTTTCCCCCTCGTTCTCTGGACCAATATTTAAGTTACTGGTTGTTTTTGAGAGATGTGCTTCCTCACTCATATGTTCCTGAAGTAAACTAGATTGGTTGACATATGGGTTAATTTCAACTGGGTCTAAGTTCTTTAAATTTGTTTCAACGACATCAATGTTGGATTTTTTAACTTTTTTAATAAGTTGTAAAACACTGTTTAATGGTGGTATCTCAAAATTCAAAAGGTTTTTTGTTTCACTATTTAGGATATAAATTTTTTCCCAAATATCTAATTCATTAACTGTTTGTACATGTTTCAATAGTTGTATACTTTGGCCAATTTCATGGTTGTGTTTCCAGAAATGGTTGGCAACTGCAGACTTTTCTATTTGTTTAAGTTTTATATTCCTCAGGTGTTCCGTTTGACGGGTTTTTAAATTTCTCTTAGTTCTTCCAATATAATATGCTTCACAATTGTCACATGGTATTTTATATATTCCAGATAATTTCAATTTATCAATAGTGTTGCTTAAAGGTTTTTTGAGCAGATTCTTAAGGTTGAAATTATTCTTTGGGGCTAATTTTATATTATAATTATGAAAAATTCTTTTAAATTTGTTGAATGCCCAAGGATGATAGGTAAACTTCTTGTAGATAACAGTATTTTCTGGTTTCTTTAAAGTAGTAAATGAACTTATGTGGTTTTTGTATATATGTTCATTAATTATTTTAAATATAGTTGATTCTTTAAAGCCATTGATCTTTGCAACATGCAAGATGTGTTGGTATTCTAGTTGATATTCCTGTTCAAGCATAGGTACATTTATAAGTCTGTGGATTAAACAATGGAATACTGCAAGTTGATGTGATGTTGGATTATAGTTATTAGCTTTGATGTAATTGTCCACATGTGTATTTTTCCTATGAATACCAAAATTCAATTTATTATGGTACTTGGAAATTTTTAAATCCAAAAAAGGTAAGAGTCCTTGATCTTCTATTTCCATAGTAAATTTGATAGATTCATCTTGACTGTTGAGAATTTCTAAGGCTTCATTAATTTTATCTTTGGGTATGATGGAGAAAATATCATCAACATATCTGTACCATACTTTAAATATATCTGAGTGAGTAGATGTTACTTGAATTTCTAAGTTGCTCATATATAAGTCAGCTAAGAATGGAGATAATGGATTACCCATAGCTAAACCATGTGTTTGAGTGTATAATCTTCCATTAAATGTGAAGGTATTCTGGTCAATACAACTGGTAGTACAAGTTAGTAGATCATGAATCTCAGCTTCATTAATATTAATTGAAGTAAGCCATTCTTGTAATAATGAAGAAATCTTCCCAGTTGGGACGTTTGTGAACAAAGAAGTGACATCAAAAGATACTAATATGTCACTATCATTGATAGTAATGTTTTTAATATATTCAATAAGTTCAAGAGAATTCTTAATGCTTCTACTTTCAAATTTTTTCAAAGATGAAAACTTTTTTGAAACCCATTTTGCCAATAAGTAACATGGCGAACCTATGTTGTTGATAATAGGTCGCATACTGTTATCTTTTTTGTGAGTTTTTGGAAGACAGTAAATCCGTGGTAGTGTTGGATTACTGACTTTTAATCTTTTTTTAAGAGCTAAATCAAAACAATTAGCTTCATTAATAACTTTGTTAATAATTCTTATGTTGGCTTGTAATGGGTTTTTTTCTGTTTCTGAGTAATCAGACTTTTTAAGAAGTTGCATGACTCTATCTTCATAATCATTTTTGTTGAGTAAAACAATTTGATTTCCTTTATCTGCTTTTACAAATGTAATGGATTTATTATTTAAGTGTTTGATAATCTTCAATGCTGGAAAAGTGTATTTACCATGTTTTAATTTTTGAAGAACTTTTGTACATTGAGATCTAACATTATCTCTTTCTTGCACAGGAACAGTTTTAATACTTAATTCAATATCTGCTACAAATTCTTTTATATCTTCAGAGAAGGCAACACAGGTTTTCAACCCTTTATTTAACAAATTTAATTCTTCATTGCTGAGAGGTTGATCAGATAAATTAATTACTGCTTTATTGTTATTCTTGATTTTTGGAATATAAGATGGCTGACCTTTTAATATGAACAACTTATGTTTTAAACGTGTATGTTTAATTTTCATCATTTTATTTAAATGAGCATAGAGTAGATTTTCAAAATTATTCCAAAGTGCAGGCCCCAAAGTCTGAGTTAATTCCATGTGAAGTTGATAAAGTTGCATGTTAATTTGATTAAGCTTTTTGTAATGTAGAAATTTTTCTGTTTTAATTACCATTTTTTCCGCCATTTTTTGTTGGGTACAGCTCTTCCTGTTTTTTATATATTTTCTTACAAAAACTGGAGTGACGTTATTAATTAAACATAGGTTAAGAAAGTGAATATCTGCTAAAGTATATCTCTTCTTAATTTGTAAGGTTTCATAAAATTTCAACTTTCTTTTATAGAAATGATGTTGAGAGTTAAAATTTGTAGTCTCCATGTTCTAATAGTTGTAATAAGTATGGTAACAGAATTACTTGTAAGCCATCTAGCTTATATATATATATATATATATATATATATTTTTTTTTTTTTAGCTTATATATATATATATATATATATTTTTTTTTTTTTTTAAAAAAAATCATTGTCTTCAAACACTGCCACTCTGCCACTAACAGCAGGGCGTGCAGTGTTTGTACGGCCCTGAGCATTTTGACGCATGACATTGTAGGTTGTATTACAATGTGCAGCAGTTAACTGAGTTCTCCTGTGGGATCCTTAAAGTCCTAACTCTGATAATAGCTCAGACACACAAACATCGCAAAAATAAGTGACACTGTTGGTGTCACTTGTCATGGTAATTTTTGTCCCTGGTGACGGTTGGAAAAACCTTTAGTATTATTATGACACTGGCAGGATTTCTAACTTCAAAATGCAGTTCTTGTTTTTCCCCACATGAGAATATTTTCCCAAACTACTAGTACTATTTTTCCTGTAATGGTTTTCAGAAGTTTCAGATCTCTCTAAGTGATATGTTGCTCTTTCTGAAAATGCCAAACTATTTGTCTTTTTATAAAAGATGATTAAAATGAAGTGTTTAAAGCAGTGAGACAAGGGTTAAAAAACATTAAAATAGTTGTTGGCATTTAAAAACATATTTGTTTCACTTAACCAAACAAGGCTAGTTTCACAGAGATATCCTCTCTTATGTTAGTGATCAGCTGACTGATTTCTTCTTCAGGTAACTGCTTCCCTCACTGTCTGGTCTGCTGCTCTTCCCATTGGTTAGTTGTAAGATGTCTAGATACACCTTTGCTAACACCAAGTTTTGAATATGTGCCCGAGACAACACCTAATCCCAACATTTGCTGGAACGATTGTGAAGTTTAATAGTGACAACATACATGAAAAGTAGTATAGAAAAAGGTTTTACTATTGGGAAGATCGAAACAGTATACAATGTTAGCAAAGACTATAGCAAACTATACAATATTCATCTAAAATTAGTGAATAACTTAGAAGATACAACGTGAACCAACCTTGAAGTAAAATTATATGACAAACTCAATGTCATGAGCAGAAAAGCACAAAAACGTAAAAGTAAAACAGAATATCTGTTTGGATGCCCCAATGAAGCAGAGCACTCAGCAATTGACTTTGTGGAGAACCTCATCAACCATTTTTTCGATGAGTACAAAATGGCCCATTGATACATACAAGAATCGAACGACCAGGTGAAGACAGATTATGACCAGCAAGCCAACACCTAAGGTTTCTGCAATATTTCCTGGTGTGATTGTATTGCCCTACTAGACCATGGAGCATTGGCCCAACCTCCAGAAACTATGGCAAGGATTGCACCACCTGGTAAAGAGGATCAATGATGAAGTCTACCACATCCAGAAGCTAACCAAAGGAATGACAGTGGTGGTACATCAAGAGTGTCTGTTTTGTAATGACAGTGCTGGTTGGTGTGATCAACACTAAGGAGGGAGCAGTGTGACCAGAGTGCAAAGTTACCTACTTACTGCTAGTGAACACATCCCAGCCCCTTTTACTTCGCTACCTGGAGGAACTACCAGCTAGTCTGTCAGGACAAAAACCTGTACAACTCATTATGTATTGTCTCCCTACAGTTTGGATAATTACTGCTCCAGAAGAACTTTTTAGCAGCTTCCCATTTGTTAGCTGCTATGTCAGTGGATTATGAATTAGTGATTCAATGGAACAGACTTGTTCTGCTCTGTGTGTGTGAACAGTGATTCAAAAGTAATGTGTTGCGCTATACTAAGTACATAAGTCATAGTGTTTTGCAGCAACTGGTGTTATTTGTTACCTTATTTTCCTTGAATAGAATTATTTAATTTCCACCTAGAGTCTAAGATTCTTTTGTATGACTTAAGTTTATAAAAAAGAATAAACAAACTTGAAGATTAAAATCAATTGTGAACTTAATGGGAAGCATGTGTGAAAAATGCTAAAATCCAGAGTTTATATAAGAACTGTTTGAAATTTTTTCATTAGGTGGGGTAAAGGGAATCTACTTAAGCTTACAAATTTCATTCTACTAACTTATATAGTTTCTTTCAAAAAAAAAAAAAAAAAAAAAAAAAATATATATATATACACACACACTTACTGCTTTTTGTAGTGTGATTTTTGTATGATATAAAATGTCCCAGATCATACAGTTTTTCTTTTCGATACTTTACATTTTAGATTCAGGTTTCTATGTACATCAGTTCTAAAAGTTACTATACTTTTAAAGTATGTGTCTAGTAGTTTTGGAGAAAAAAAATTTTATGTGTAAATATATATTACATTTTCCTTAAGTTTTTTTTTTGTTGTTGCAATTTTGAGATTTAAAATTCAATAATAAATAAACTACTCAATTTAGAACAATAAAAATACCAACTTTTATTAAACATTTATTTAGGAATATGTATGCAAAGTTTCATACAAATTCGTTGAAAATTGCAGAATTTGGAGCATTTTGAAGATACAAAAATGTTGAAAAATTGAAAGCGGAGAAAAATGAATTTAAAGATTTAGATAGAAATTCCACTACTTTGTTTACTTTGAAATCCCCATGCATCATATGCAGGCCCTTTTTTTCTCTTTAATTTCTCTTTTTTTCTCTTTCTCTTTAATGATTTTTCTATCTGAAAACTTCAGTGTCTGGAATATTAAAAACAATGCTAAAAATTGGACATGAAAAAAATCTAGTTAGAAGCTCTAAATATAAACAAACATTTTTTTCTGTTTTAAAACCCTCCTGCACTATATGACGACCACTCAGCTAGTTTATTATCCTCCTCTTCTTTTAATTTAGTTACTTTTAACTACTTCTTGGCAGGTTTATATTTGCTCAATGAGCTTTGAGCACTTTGTTTTAGCTTTCAGCTATCCCTAATACTGCTAATTTTCTTGCTAACAGGACTTACTTTGCTTGCTGCAACTTTTACCTTAACATTTAGACTAGCTTTATAATCCACATTAAACTCACTAACAGCTGCAGTCACTGCAATTTGCAATTTCTTTCTTAATACAAAAACTTCTTTGTGACATTTACTCTATGCAAACTTTCATCAGCATTCTGTGCTTCTCCTTTGATGCAACTCTCCAGTAGAATAGTTCATGTAATTCATACCCATGTATGTAATTCATACAAACCTTTGCATAGAAATATGACCCTTACCAATGCCCAGAAATGTATCAACCATTTTTCTAAATATTAAAAGCAGAAGCATTATTAACAGTGAAGTATTCTTCATTTTTGAGTTTGATTTATGAGTCACTATGTTTACACTCAAACTTCACTTACTTGTATAACTGAAACGTTTTCAAGATCATTCGATCTCATCCTCAGCAGTTTCACACCATTGTTGGACAGAAAACCACATTGGCCAAAACATTAAACATTTAAAATCTTTAAGTACACCCATAGAATTGGATATTTGGGAAAAAATATTCATAACCAAAAACCGTGATAAAGTTATAAATTTTGAATTTCCGACATTAAATGTATTAAAATTTAGTGCTCCTAACACCAGATGGCAGAGTGATCGGAGCTCCATAGTAGTGGAAGAAGAGGAATGATCATTTAGTTATCAAACAGCTTTCACAAACATCCAAAAGATGTCTCTGCACATTACCACAATCTATAGAATCAAACCGTATAGTTTAAAATTGAGAATTAAATCAATTTCTTTCCAACATGCCAGCAAATGGCCATGCCCACCCGCATACTGGCATTTAAATAATGTAGGCTGTTTAAATGGCACCATGGTGTAACTGATGGCAGATTCTGAAACTGCAATGTTTAAACATAATTTTAAGGAAAAAAACAGAAAATGTCATTTTGTGTCATTTTTGACGAAATTTCACCAATAAGAACACGGCTGATGAGTAATTTAGTTACCACAGATATATAAAAACTTCCTGAAATATTTGCCTTGCTTTCTTAAAAGCTGCTCAATTTAATCATTAAAACTTGATATTCAGCCAAGTTTTTGCATTTAGCTATGCTCACTAGCTCACTCATACTCAAATCACAATATACACCTCTGGTTTGAAAGTGTTTCCACCACCTTAGATGCTTAAGTGATAGAAAAAATAGCAGAAATTAGTCCAGTAAAGATCTCAAATTAAAGAATACAATTAAAATCAAATTATTAACACTATCAGTTGCTTCTCAAGTCAAAAGCCGACAATATGAATAAATTAAAGGACACTATAGAAAGAAAAAGTTTCTTAATACACAGACAATATCAGTAGTGAAGATATTACCTTTAATTCAAACATATGATTCATCATGTTTCTTAGGTCCCAGCCCCGTATGAGACCATCAGAGCCTGCAGTGGCAATAATATTTTGGTCATACTTGCACCAGTCACAGCTCAGAACCTCTGCATCATGTGCATGCGTCGCTAAGGATGCTCTGTGTGGCATCTGCGTAGTCCATATCCTGAGTGACCCATCTCCTGTATTGTACAACATTCACATATATCAAGATGTGGGCAAAAGTTACAATGCTTTTCACAATCAAAATAAACTACATAGTGAACTAACATTGTGGTTTCCAAAATCACTCAATAAGCAATTTTTAAAATATGAAGAAATGCAAGCTTTGTAAACAAATTTATAAACACTCTCAAAATACTTTTTAACAATATGAATTTAAAACTTAATGTTCTAGAGGATTGTTTTAAAAAATATAAACTGAAATTGACAAAAGTTTTGCTCTTTAACTGAATTATTAATTTCTTTGATAAAATGGTTGAGCAGCTATGAGATGTTCTTGGGATATAGGCTGAAT